>BGPR01003529.1:20268-134410 GCA_013235015.1 Araneus ventricosus
ATATATATATATATATATATATATATATATATATATATATATATATAATATAAATCCAAACATATCTAGTATATAATCATACAGAAATAAAGTAAACAAGAACTAAGTCCTATATCAAAAAGTCATTATTTGAACAATACATCAAATTTAAATAAAATCTAATAAATTGAAATTACTAAAGATACCATAAACAAAATCAAGTTTCCACATTATATATCAACAAGTGAAAGAACACTGTTGTTATTAAAAATAATGAAATAGGCAATCCAAGTAAATGGAGTTTTCAACAATTAATATAGCAGCTTGGCTGTGGACAAGCTTTAGCCAGGTTAAATTAATTTTGCTGTACAAACCATCCTTGTTACTATTGTCGTTCAAAAAACAAACAGGGTGATTTACCCTAAAATGAAAGAATTTAGAAAGAAAAGTCTTATACTAACCCTAACTATAAAGCATGACTATATAGAAACGACTAAAATTCAGGATAAAATATGTAAATATCATTATATTGCACTAAGATATCGTACTAAAGACAGTAAATATATAATTCAATAAAATACCCATACTTTAAATTAAGCATAAACTAATCTGTGTCTCCTCTTAAACTTACTAGAATTCATTTCTTTCAATATAACCCGCCATGATGCATATTGACATCACATGTTGCCACAACCAAAAATCTTATCATGAATCAGCATAATTGAATAAATAATATAATTAATTTTTGATATCATGAATTAGTAAGATACCTATATTAAAATTCTCAAATCTATATTAAAAATTTTAATACATTTAGTTATCTAGAAAATATTAGAAAAGAGTTAAAAATGTCTATTAAAAAGGAAATTTTCACTTGAAAGATCCTGGCGCCATCTATGTAATAAATCTGAAACAAATAACTCAATAGCCAGATTTGAATAAAGCTACACATTAAGAGTAGAATAAGTGAAAACGCTATCCCACTAACAAAGAAATAAAAATATTCTTTCATAAACCAATATGAGTGATTTATTTTAAATGACCTAAATATTTCCTATCTATATATGCTCTTAGAAAACCTATAGGCATTCCATAATCCTGGGCAAAGTAGTAAAAATTTCTTATGTTCTTAATTCTAATATCAATGTCTGTTACTAAATTATTATTTCTAATTATATCATCTTTTACTAAATTCTTGAAGACAGAAATGTTAAGATTACTATTCCAAAAAGGGAATTTATTAATATGAAAATTAAATACATTTCTTTTATCAAAGATATTTGTTACTAATTTATTATCTATGATTTTAATATATGTATCTAAAAAAAACATGTGCACCTCGGAGCTGTTTTTAAAATTTTAATTCAAATTTAAATTATTTAAAAATTAAACCATATTTCGTCGTTTTTTGCCATTAACTTCTGAATGAATTTATGGACAAAGAAATTTTTCATTTCATTTTAAAGAACAAAAAATTATCTTTCCAATTATACCAATTTTATTATTGTAGAAACTTTTATCTATTTTTTATAAATTTTTAAAGTAATCGGAACTTTAAGGTCGCTGGTTCCGAGAGTGGAAATTGACGTAGGGGAGGCGGGGCGTAGCAGCTGTAATGGCCGCGAGTATCTTCAAGACAAAATTATTATTTTTGTAATCTCTTCGGCAGTTCATATTCTAAAAATGGAAGGATACAAAGAAGATTAGCATGTGTGTGGCCTCTTGAATGATAGGAGTTATGGGATTTGAAGCAACAAGGGCTGTAATCCCCAGCATGGCCTCTTTCCAAGGATGCCACGCAAAATGATGAAGCGTTCCACATTTTTAACACTTATCTGAGAAATGCGCTAAAGCTTTAGCCTTAAAGAGTTTATTCTAAATCTGAAATTAGCCAAAAAAATTCTTTGAAAATCTTCCTAATATTAAAAATCACAAATTGTATGCGCTCCAGACAAATTTTATATAAATATTTCCTCTCTCCTCAGCATTCTTTACCCCGCCCCCTATTTTTTATTGCCTATACTCCATCATAACTTCTTCAAACAATTCTTCCCGCGGTTTCGGTAGCGGTCTTTCCCCCCCCCCCTCTTTTTGTATAACTAAAAGGAAATATTAGATTTTAATTCTTGCAATACTCTCATTTAGCTCTTCCTTATTTTATTTAATTCTATTTTCTCAGTAATTTTTAAATATTTTTTTAAGTTTTAAACTTCTTTTCTCATCTAAATTTTTCTCAAATTTTACAAAATTTTTTCCACAATGTTATTATCAGCGATTAATTAAGCCTAATAGATAGCTTTATAATAGTTTGCTGTTTTGTTACGCACAGAATAATTATTCAAGATTTGGTTGTTTTTCTTTCATGCATTTCAATTCAATATTTTTTTATTATTTATAAATTGATGTTTTTAGTAACTAGTTTTAGATGGTTATCATGAATTTAATTTTGCGTTTCACAAAATGTAGTCAATTCTCTTTATTTTCACAGAAAAAAATTTAATTACTTGTTTTGAGTTTTAATTAGTTTTAATATGTAAATTATTTTTAGCTGAGAAATTTAATTATTGTAGTTCAAATTTTTCATTACTTATTATCCTTTCCATTTTTTAAAGAATATTTTCTCTCAATAACACTTAAATATTAGGGATTAACTCAAAGTTCATTATATGGAAAAACATCCTGTGCATTTACGTTTTGTGTATAAAGAATTAAAATTCAGTTATACTAACTAACCTGTTAACTGTTTGTGTTTTTAAATTCATTTCTTCGTCCTTATTGCAATTATTGCTTTCAGCTTACAAAAATTGAAATGTTGAAAATGTCAGCCTTAATTATATATATATATATAAATGTTGCAAATAATTATTAAAATTTTGTATTGAAACTTTATTCTTTTTTTAAGCACTGAGTTTTTACAGTCGAGGTCAAAATCAAAACAACTGAAAGCATTTTGACTCAAAATGAGATCAGAAGCTAGAGAAAGGTCTGTTCTAGTAACAACAAATTGAGTTTTAAAACGAGAATTGTTTATGTTCATGTCAGCACACAGAATCATGTCGGAGTATATTGTAAGACCTATGATGGTTTATAGCTCAAAAGGTGATCCATTTACAATATGAAAATCCCTAAGTTTGTTAAAGGTAGAATGGGACAAAATGTTCATTGCTGCTCCCGTGTCTAGCAATCCCCTCATGTTTAAATTATTAATCAAAACATCAATAATTGGTAAGAGCGAATGTGAAAAAACACATAGATCAAAAGGGCCAGTATAAGTTTACTTCGAATTGGATCCTATAATATCAGTCATGGCTAAAGTCCGCTCACGAATTGGTCTATCCCCATTTTGATTTAGCTGTCTGACCTGCCAATCATTATTTTGCCCTGCTCTTGCCCTTTTCTAGCAATTTGCCTTATTGTGATCTGGCTTTTGACAGTGAAAGAAAATGATTTGTTTATTCATTTGGGAACCAGCTTGCCTGTTTGCATATCTGTTCTCTCCTATACCTTGCGTTTTTGATAGCTGCTCATTAAGCAAATCCATTTTCTGCACCATTAACTCCACTTTTAAGGAACATTAATTTTGCAGATTTTTCAGCTTTTTAGCTCACTTTCCTTCGAGGTATTCATCACATTTATTTTTAGGCACACTAGATTATGAGACTTTTACACTCTAATAGAACATTTTATAGCCGCTTTAAATGAGCTGGGATCATGGAAAATAACAGGGGCTTTTATTGCCTGCTTCAGTCCTGACATGAACTGTGACAAGAGCATAGTAGCTCGAAATCTGCCACTCAGTTCACTCTCGGCCTCCTCAGAAAACTTTTATTTACAAGACTTTCAAGACGTACAGAAAAATCCTATACACTTTAATGCTCGTACTGTTGAGAAGACGAGAAAGAGGCAAAATATGCTGTAGAAGATTGTTCATCCCTAAAGCGAGCAATCATCTTTTGTTTTAATTCACCAAAGTTAAGTTCACCATTATATTTTAAGGATGATTAGTAAAATTTCCTGGTCGGACCCTCCATTCTCAGTTGCGTGATAAGTAATAATTGGTCGCTCGACCTCCCAATTTTCCTATCTTATCCAGGGCATTAAAATAATCTATAGAATTTGGACACTTTAAATTTCTTAACATGGAGAGAGGCCACTTTCAGGTAATGGCTTAAAAGCCACAGCATGATCATTTCTAAATTGACCACTTAAAGTACCATTTTCTGTTTCACAGTTAAGAACTCTCTCATTGTGCCCCTACTTTCTATACTAACAATGCTTTCTCACCAACAATACAAAATATTCAAATATAAAATCAACACACAAAGTCAGTTTCTGTCACATTTTCGCACATAGACCCCTAGAGATCTCCAATTATGCCCTGGGATAGTCATGCCACCATTTATGTTGTGTTAATATATTTTTTATATCATTAATCTTATTTTGAGTTTTATTGATTTCATAAGTGTTACTAGTGTAATAAATTTCAGCATGAATGAATGGTTTCAGTTCTATAAATTACTCAGATAATCTGTCAAGTGTCAGTTACAATTAGCACTAGTTTAATGGCCTAAATGCAATCTGTATTAATCAATAGACATAAGAAAATCAATTTCGCATAGCCAAAAATGTAAGTACACAAAATCAATTTTCAACAATTAAATTTTGTACATGTTTAATAAGCACAATACTTCTTCACAGAATTTCAATTTAGTCTCCTGACAGGAAATCTTGCAACTGATTTTTAATCAATAGTCCGAATTAGAGATCAGCTTCAAATCTTAATGATACCGCGTTGTCTTCAATAAAAGATTATCATATCACAACCCCAGGTTCCAAAATTTACTCTAACATATAAATTTGCTCCCGAACTGGAAGACTTCTAGAAGGAAATATGTGAGAGAAAACTGGTCAAACATGAATGAGTGACAGAATCTGTGTATTTAAAATAAATTTTGCTTATTTATAGAATATTCAAATTAATGCAAGGTGTTGCAGGCATAATACTTCATATAAGTAACACATTGCACGATGTTCTTTATTACCATTACAAGAAACACACTGTGATCTGTAGTGCACACTCATAATTTTTGATTTCATGTTTCTTAATGAAGGGCCCTCGAGTTAGTGAGATTATACATACACTCATACCAATGAAAGAAACATTTCTTACCATCCAAAAATCTGACACGTAATGTAACCAGATAATACTATCAACAATCTGTTATGAAAACAGGATGAAGATGCTCGTTACACAATTTTCTATTAGACAAATGAAACTAAGCTCTTAAATAAAAAGCAATACTCAGCACTACATCTACTAGAAACATTTGTGCATTAACGGTTAAGATTAATTTTAAAAAACCCAAATTATCAATGCATCACTTCTACATCAATGTATTTCAATTAGATAATTATTCACATAATCCTTTGTAAATAAAGGGTTAGAAATTTTACTCAAAATTCTACTATTTCTCATTCACCTAATAACAGCAAAAACAAACCAGATTGTATTTACATAAATTTTTAAAATGATTTCAATTTCAAACACTCAAGTACACTGTAAAAAAAATATCCGTCAAATCACGGAAAAAGTACCGGCAGCAGTGTTGCCGGCAATATTCCGTTCCGTAAAGCATTTCTCCGTTTTTCTACAGAAAATTCCGTTTCTGGTTTTTCCGTTTTTACTTTTACCGTTTTCGAATTCTCCGTTTTTTCACAGAAATTCCGTTTTTGGTTTTTCCGTTTTTGCTTTTACCGTTTTGTAATTCTGCGTTTTTTCACAGAAATTCCGTTTTTGGTTTTTCCGTGTTTTCAAGGAAATTCTGTTTCTGATTTTTTTGTGTTTTAACAGAAATTCTTTTTTTAAGGTCCCCTTTAGTGTCGAAAGCTGCGATTTTTGAGACAAATAGTTAAGAACGTCCAGGGCTCTTATCAATTACAAAGCAAATTTAAAATTTTTTACGAGAGTATTATGACCTATTGTTTACATAAATGATAATTTTCAGTAGAAACCACATATTAAAAAAATCTTTTTTAACAACTGTTTTAAATTTTAGAATGATTTGCACATTACAGGGTTTTAGAATACCTACTTATTCCCTTTTTTTGCATAATTTTAAAATGCTACAAAAGTGAAATGACTAACTCTGAAGAAAATATGCATAATTTCTGTAATTTTTGTTCCTAAACCGGAAATACATTTTTCAATGCCGTTATTTTATTTTTTTAAGTGCACATAAATTTTATGATTTAAACCGAAGTTATGATTTTATGACATTTTAAAGAAGGCAATATGGACACCAAATATTTAAAATTTCAAAGTTTTCCATTAGAAGGTTTCAAACAGTCATGCACACAATATTCGAAAAATTTAAATGAGTGCTGAAAAAGGTATTTGTGTTTCATTTCGAGTTAATGAGTCCGGGGCATGATCAACCCTTTCTCGCAAAATCCACACTTTTCCACTCTTTAAGGGGTATGTGACCTCCTTAATTTACTGTTCTTTTTTCCCCTGAGTATCTATGGAAGTGCCCTTATTCCATTTCTTCCATTATTTTATTTTCCTTCCTAATTTCAGCAACACCCTATTGAACTCATTTTCCTTAATTTTCATTTTTACTGAATTTACTCAGCATATGCTTCAGTTTTTATCACCAATAAAATTCATATTCAATAGAATACAATGAAATGACGCAACTAAAAATCGAGAGTCGGAATAACTAGTAATAGCATGAATAAATTGAGAAAGACCAATTCAATTGATTTTATGCAATCTACTTTCTCTTAAGCCCGTTAGAGGAAAAAAAAAAGCTTTTGAATTTTAAGGAATGAAAGCAAGCGTATAACACTGGAAGGAGAGGGGAATTTTTTTAAAAAAAATAGTTCATGAGTTTGAGATTAAATTATTAAAATGCTTCCATTTTAAATACACAAAATATTCAACATTTTCCTGGTTAATACTATGATGTGTCTCTAATGTTTATGCTGCTTATTCTTAATGAAAGCATTACTTCTAATGTACAACTGCTCCTAGAATCTATTTAAGGGTGAATTGACTTGTTAGAAAAAAAATTTAATCATACCAAATTAAATCTCTTTAAAAACTTGTCCAGTCAAAATTCACAATGGAAACACACAAAAGCTGATGAAATTGAACCCCATATCTTGTTTCTATTTATTTTGGAATGTGCAATTGCAATAAAACTCTCCATGTGCACACAATATCTGTCACCTATAAATACTTCAATGTGCTTTCCTTCAATCTTTTTTTCAGGTATCCAACTCTTCCTTAATTTTAACAAAATTTTCCTATTAAATTCAAGAAATACTTTTTAAAATTTTTGCATTTTCACAAAAATTTTCTATATCTTTTCATTTTTGAATAATTCAACTTCATATCCTTTAGCATAAGTTCACATTTAGTATACGTAATAATATTTATATCACCACAATTTTAGGGCCCAAATAAACAGCTAAATTTTCTTTTAAATTTCATACACAATTCTCATGTCACTAAAAATTATACTTGTTTGAAAAAATTAAACTTTGTTTGGATTTCATACCCAAATAAAGCAACTGGTATTTAACTTCCCTATTTTTAACAAAATTTTCCTATTTAATTCAGGAAATACTTTTTAAAATTTTTATATTTTCACAAAATTTTCTTGAAATATACATTTTTTTTTATAATCCAACTTTGTATTGTTAACATAAGTTCATATTCAATAAATGCAATATTAAGGTCACTACAATTATAGCACCCAAATAACCCAATTTTCAGTTAATGTTTAAAAACCCATCTTAAAATGAAAATTCTTATTTTTTTTTATATTATAAAAAAGCTTTAGATTTCCAAAGAATATCACAAATTTCTCAAGTAGAAATTATGGAGCTAGATCCTTATACAAGTTTTATTATTTTTTTTAACAAATTAAGTTTTAAATAGATAAATAATATTTGCAAAAACAAAAGTTAGGGTCAGGTGGGGTAAAATGGGTTTAGCTTTCTAGCTACTTTCACATTCAAAGTTTTGTAGCAATAAAATCATAAAATTTTCCTATTTTTTTTTCAATTGCATATTGACATTGCATTCCTTCAGGACATTTTTATGTAATTTTAACAATTATTTTTTAATTATAAATTAATTAAACTTAGCTTGAATAGCTTTGACTCATTTTACCCCATCTTGGGGTAAAATGGGTCATAACTGCAAAATGATGCTTAAAGAATATATTTATTAGGAAATACATTAAAATAAAAAGGTGGTCTGTTACATATTCTGCTAAACAATACAATATTCAAATTTTAAAATAGTATTGTTCACGGTTATTGCAAAATGGCTCTTCTAAAACTTTTACAACATCAGTCTTCTCTACTCTATCAATATCCTCTTTTTCAGGAAAACCATAAAAATCCCCTACAGGGTTCCCACTCTTTTTACAAAACAAAAATTAAGGACCTTAAAAATATTATATTAATTTATCAAATATACATATACACACAGTTACTGTATGGAAAAAAAGCTAATCTTTCTCAAGGAAACACACGATTTCACCATATTGCAAGAAGTACTGTATTTATTATAGAATTGTTTAATTTTTAGTATAATTATGTATCTTAAAAAATGTTACTTCTCCTTAAAAATCCATAATTACGTAAAAGTTAATTAATCATTTTCCTGAATTACATATCAAAGCATTCACAGAAGTCAGGTGGAAACGAAAATTTTCGCTTCATGAACAATGTAGGTAAATGAATATTATTTGCGAATGTAAACTCTATCAACATGCAAAGAATACACATTACGAAAGAAATTCAAATCACATTAATTTATTCAACTTAGAATTAACAGTTGAAAATACTGACAAAAAATATTAATAGGTAACAACAATAATTAAAAATACTAATAAATAAGAACTGAAGCTTTTTTCAAAATTTTTTCCAAGACAGACACCAAAAAATGCTGTATTCCTGTGTCAGGTGCTATATGACAAGATTAAATTAAGCACAATTAATAAACAAATTTACCCTGAAACATAAACTACACTATACAACAAACCTCTGTCTCTAGGAGCAGCTAAAAGTTACCAATACGTAAGAAAACTTTCAACATCAGCAAAAACTTCACTGAATACATTTTACCATGGGGGAAAACAAGACTGAACAAACCAAAATCAAGTATTCAAGAAAAAACTAATCAACACTAGAAATCTTCAAGAACAACCGTGCTTAACACAACTGTCTTAAATACTTACCAAGAGCTCCAAATTTCACAACAGTATCACAAAACCATTTAAAAATATGATTTTGCTATATTTCACGTTTTTCAGTTGTTTCATTACTACAAAAATTTATTATAAAGAAAATATATGTATACAATAATTATAACTATCTCAACTGAACTTGATCAACCAAACTAAAATTAAGTTTGCCATGAAGTAAATTGATGGCTTTTAGAACAATATCAACTCATTTTTAAAAGTAGAATGTTTTTCAATGTAATTGCAGTAATTTTTTGAGCAACCAGATTGTCCAGATTTCTATCGCTCTTTCTGCACATGGCACATTCTCAAGCCATCGACGGCAGCAGAATTTCAAGGGGAATTTCTCACTAGAACTTAGCTTCATCAGGTCTTCTGTAAGGACTGGAGCATCTTTAAAAAACCAGTACAAAGAAGACAGTATGCTGTTGATGTTCCAATTGGTGGCCTTTTCTCCATGCTTGAAAGAGTTATTCAGGATATGTAGCCCACAGCTCGATATGCATAGTGATGCTGATTTTTTAGATCATTTTGCAACAGTTCGTAGAATTTCCAATTAACAAACGGCCCGTCCATTGAAAGTTGAAGTAATTTAGAGAGCTTTAATTTCTGTACAGCACTATAAAAGGCAGCAGATCAATTTGTTGTGGAGTACATGTTTTAACTGTGGCAGTTCGAAGTTCATATTTTTCTTTTTCAGTCGTTCCAATTGTTCTTCATGAAGACATTCAATTACATCAGGTTCTGTCATTACTTCTGCAGCTCTGTGTTGGACTCTTTTTCTTTTCTTTTTAGAATTAATAATAGCAGCTTTAGTGGCACTTGATTGTACAGGTGATAGAGTTGTTAAATTAACACTCCAGTTGTTGCCTTGGAATGGGCTGGTTCGAAGACTGCTTGGGTTGGCAGCCACCTAAAAAAATGTAAAGAACAATTACTAAAACAAAAACATTTTCTAAAACCTGTTATGAAATTAATAAAAAATAAAATGGTGTGAACTTCACTCAACTTTCCCATTTAGTTAGCTCTTTCGATACAAATTTTAAATAAAATAAGTTATAACTTTATATGTTCATTAGATCAAAAATGTCAAAGCATTCATTTGTTCCTAAAACCAAATTTATATATTTAAATTATTTACTAGAAAAAATTTAAATGTAAAAATCTAAATTATTATTTATTTGATACAAACAAATTCAAACTACTGTTGAAATTAAAGCTGTTATATAAAACTATTAAATAAATAATGCAAAGTTTGTATTTTATGCTATGCTTAAGCTAAATTGAAATAAGTATAAATTAACAATATTATTTAAGTAATAAACATTCAAATCTACTAATTGAGCAAGAGAACACGATTTTCTTTGTTGATACTCCATAAACCAAATAAAACAAGGTTGAGTTAGGTTTAAAGTGAAAAGGTAATAAAATGTACATCCAGAATACTCGCTCTGCCTCCAGCTAATAAATAAATACCTAAAAATAAGCTTATAAAATTAATATATATATAATAAAACTTTTAATACCTTTTGAAGATGAGATGGATGATGAGATTTTCAAGGTTCCTAGTTTTCGTGCGGTTTCATCTTTTGGGAAGCTATTGAAAATATAATGAGATTTAGAATATTTCAGACGAAAAATGTATACTTTATTGTTTAAAAAAATCTTGCTTTTACATTTTGCATACAATTTGTTGTAAATTTAGAGCTTTTTGTATAAAAAAAGTTCATATCTGAACTATTATGTATTATTTACTATTTCAACTCGGTAACGTTAAGTAATATGCAATACAATAGTTAGTATCAGTTATAAAATAAAGCGACAACATTAAAATGTTAAATCCAAATGCAGTCCATAACTCGAAAACTAATTTTGTGTGAAATCAATAACATGCATATAAAATACAGACGTAACAGAAAGCATGTGCTCTTGCGTCTGCTACTTAACTGAGAATAATCAATTTTTAATAATAATATTTGCATATGATATTTACTTAACCTGTGTTTAAAATGCAGCTGTAAAGGCAAAAATCTTGAATCGGAGGGGTTATGGGATTTGAAGCAACAAAGGCTGTAATCCCCAAAGGCAAAAAGACAGCAATTTCCAATGGTAAACATAAATAAAGCTAGACATGATTTCAATAGAAACTTTGTTAAGAAATTTGTTTCTATGCTCACATGTAAATTTTTTTAAACAAATATGTATAAACAAGATAAGTAATTTAATTTTGGTATAATAATTGAATTAAAAATTTTCATAAACTTTCTTTTATGTTGTATTATGGTATTAAATTTTGTTGCATATCACATGTAAACATTGCAAATGAAGAACATGACTATATTAGTTACTAAAGCTTTTTCATTTACAGAACACATAATTGAAATACTAATCTATAAAATATTTTGAATTTTATATCTATTAGATTTTTTTTTATGATATAAGAAATAAATTGCTCAAACAAAACACAGTCATGAAAGTGTGTCCTTTCATGATAGCGTGTAATAATTCTAAACCTCAATAAAACAAATAACAATAAAGAAGTTGAGCCAGATTTACAATAAATACAAAATTTGTAACAATCACTTTAGAAATTTAGATTTTGTAAGTCAAGCAAATCAGTTAAAAACGTACTTATTCACCATAACTTTTGAACCACAATCACAACAAAGAAAAATTTGGTTTTAATAATATAAAAGTGGTCTTACCTATGAAAAGTTAATCCTGGGATCTTCTTTGAACATCCATTTGGGCAATTGAAGGCTACACAATGCCCCATCCAACACGTTATATTAAAAAGTCAACAGTAGTATTAACAACATTTGCTGGCGTAACCAAGATGGCAGCGCGGTTCCATGATATGATTCACTTTTCCTTCCCTGCTTTCTTGGCGCCTATTCAAGGTTGTTTGGCGAAAGCGTCAATTGGGGAAAAAAGAAAATGAATCAAAATGAATAGCATATTAAAGTTATACTCGTTTAAAATACACACATTTAAAGCAGATATTGACTTTATGCCTTATATATGTGTATTTTATGGTAATAACTTGCTGGTATCTTTTGGCCTTGATGTTTTTTAATACATTTTAACAGAAAGTAATATATTTCGGATTCAAAATTGTGCGCGTTGTCGCCAATTCTAAACCGGTTAGACCAGTTACGGCAGCCATAAGATGGAAAAATCACGTTTTCGCCTTTCCGATTTCGTGATTCACGGATAGTCTCCGTTTGTTTACGGGAAAATAACGGTTTCGAGACATTATGGAAAATTTCCGTTAAAATCAGTAAATTTTCACCTGAATTTTCAGGTGGATTTTTTACAGTGTAGGTAAATTTCTTTAAACACATAGTTCACGCCAGTATTACACCAATGACATTTACTCAAATTTACCTCAACTTTAAATCTCAAAGTACTTAAATTTTAACACAGCATTAGTTATTGGATGATTTAATCTTAGATCTGATGACATTGATTACACATGGATTAAATCTATAGCAATAATTTCAATTACTAGACTTGAACCTGAAATACACAAAAACAAGCAAATTTCCTTAGAGCTAAAATTGGAATCTACACCCGCTTTTGCATATCATGTGAAACTTTTTCATCAAGGCTCATACCGTTTCTACAAAATAACTAATCAAAAAAATGTTTAAATATAAGAATGCCACTTATATGAAATCTTAGTGGAGGCCATAATGGATTGTAGATGATCAATGGGTGAAAATATGGTCCGGCTGCCGGGAAGGTCATGGTTTGTAGATTTCAACACAGTCCAGTGTCCTTCAGTTAAGGCTTTTCATGAGAACTGGAACATTCATGCACACAACCGCTGTCGCTCATGTTTTATAACTTCCAAATGTTCCCATTTTCTTTCTTTATTGCCCTATGCAAACTCAGCTCGATATTAGGCACGATTTGATGTCAGCAATATGATGCAATATGATAGTCAGTTCGCATCTGCTGGGGATTCTAGGTCTTAAAGGGTTCTGCATTTCACACTTCAGCTCCTATATGCGGTCGGGTTGCCTCACACCTCGTAGTGAGTTGTTGGAAACAGGATATGGCTGATTACCGGATTTTTCCGTCATCTTCTCTGGTAATCCAAGGCATCAGCACAGGAAACAGGCTCAGTTGTGGCCGCTTTCAGGAAATTCTCAGTTAACATAGGTGATATCCCTTTTCATCGCATTAAGAATAGGCAATGTTGTAATCGCTTACAAGATCGACCGTCAGTTTCGCAGCAGCACCATATTCATTGCAGTTAAATTGTTTACGTTACATGGCCGGATGTTCACTTTCACAATAACACCTTTAAAATCTGGCTTGTAAACAGCGTTCGACTGCAGGTGCCGTCATCTGTGATATATTCTCGAAACCAAATGATCGCTTAGTCCTTAGGGTGATATCCGTCAATAGAAAGCATATCCAAATTCTCATTTAGCTGCATATAGGACAAGTCAGTAATGGCTGACTTGTCCTATATGCAGGCCACGATGAAACTACCTTAAAAAAAATTCTCCATATCATCGTTGCCAGTTTTATTTTTTATAGGGAAAAAAACCTTCTTCTTTCTGTGGTCAATCTCTATCTCCGCCAATCTTTTGAAATTTCTCCTCCTTTTTAACCCTGTTTGCTAGATAGTTCTCTAAATCCTACATCGCCCTATACTAATCGCCAAAATTTCTTGTGTTCAAGGCACAGGATGAATTATTTTTCCTCGCCAAGCTTGGTCAGAAACAGCCAAGACTCCCGCCAAGCAATCAGGTAACCCATTGTGCACGTCCACTTGGTCAAAGCAACTGTCTCTTCCAGCCAATCAGGCATCCTTGTGATTTCTGAGTGGTCAGCGGTTAAAAATGAAAGCCATTTGGGGAGAGTGAGTTCTAACTTTGCCCTCAAATTGGCAATCAATCTAAGCAGACAAGTCCGCAAGAAAATCATTATGCATCATTGAGACAACATGTAAAATTTGCCTAAAAGTATTGCTTGCTTATTCTCAAAAGGTAATACACGACTGACTTTGAAAAGTCACCATCAAAGCAAATGCTCTAAAACCTATCACTCAAAAGAGCCAAAAATATTCACTTTCCATCTTACAAGCAACAAAAGGATTCAAAGCATGTTTTCTCTTATATGGGTGATCCGAGACTGTTTCATTTTAAGTGTACTTTTCTCCTGGAAGGCGGGGGGTATACTACAAGCGGAAGTGAAAAGAAAGGTAAGATTATTTTTAAGGAGGCGTGTTAAAATAACAAGCTTGCTGTAATGATTTATCAGAAAGTGCAATGAAAAACTTTTAGTGCGTTTGATTATTGAATTAAATTTATATGCATGAATATAATTATAAGGAGATAATTCGCAGAATTAAATTTAATTAATAATTAAAACCACATATCCTTCCTGTTTCCCAGAGTTTTATGCAAAGCATAAAAAATTTTCTTGATGAAATCAAGTGATGTGAGAATAGGTCAGATGTAAAGCATAAAAATCAAAACACAAAATAAACATTAAATACAAATAAATCACTGAAAAGAAAAATTTCTGAGTAATAATATATATATCAACAGGTACCATATAAAACACAAACAAATAAAGTATTATGAAATATTGAGACAGCATCACAATCACCAAGAATCAAGGCAAAATGTTATCCATTATTTTTTCAACCTAACAAAGTTTGAAGTGTCATTCAATATAAAAATGTTCAGTAGATAACACATAATATCATAAAAAAATTTAAAAATAATCGAACTCTAATTTTTCCCAGTTCGAGAAACAAAAATGAGGATGTCCCACACCCAAAATCATCATCTCAAATCCAGTTAATTTTTAAATGTAAACATAAACAAAAGTAAAGGTTTGTCCATCAAGTCTATACACTGGACATTCGGATCCCAAAAGTAAATAAATAAAAGTAACCTTGAACTATCTTAAGGTAGTAATAAATGTTACAAAATAGGAAAAACAATTACAATGTAAGCATATAAATTCAAAATAAAAGTGTGTACGAGTGATATGTGTGAAGTTGTACTGTACATTCTGTACTCAAAGAAAGTTAAGCTTTCCGAAGAACAAAAACTCCAGAGACCAAGCATCCTCTAAATCAAAAACTCAAAATGTCAGAAACACAAAAGTGCAAAAGGTAAACGTAACCTTACATATAACTAAAAGAACTCACTTACACAAACACAAGTGTACCATATCTGACTCACAACCTCAACCTTAGGGCCGGCCCGAGAAGGGGGGGGGGCGAACGGTGCGATCGCACAAGGCCTCGCGCTTCTGAAAGGCCTCGCGCTGTTGACGGAGTTTGCAAAATTCATTAAAAAATTTTTATTCTTGTTTAAAAAATTTCAATCAAATTTTATGTTAAAAAACATAAAATATTAATATTTTTTCTAAAAAGAAATATATTGCAATCTTTTCTGATTTTGAAAATTTCTTTGAAAGATCCGTTAAAAAAGGAATTGGTGGATCTAGTGCATAAGAATCCAACCATTCCGTTTGCGATCTGGAGGTCCACGTGTTTCCGATTCTTGAGCAGAGCAAAAGGTAAAAAGTGATAACATTGTGCAGTTTACTTCAAGCATCGTATGGTCATTATTTTTTCGTGCGTTGCGAGTAGGCACCCCAAAGTGGACTTCCATCATTTGAAGATAAATTGCAGGTGATAAGATTCAATGCATTCCTTGTTCTATAGACAATTACTTTCAGGTTTAGGGACCAGTTTGTGGATCCACATCTGTCCCCCTATAAGCACTAGGTAGTTTTTCCCAGGGCAGCTTAAGAGGACACCTGTAGAGGAATGTTTTGTCCTTTGCACACTTACGATTTGTGTCGCGAAAGCAATAAACCAGTCATTAGCGGTCGCGTCTGCTATATTTATTGCAGTCGCGGGTAAATTTTGTCGCAGACACGATGCTCTCCGCAGGGAGCAAGTGGGGACCGGCTAGGTCTTCTCAATGTATTTCGTCTCGTTCATGGCTTTTACCGCTAATGACTGCTTTATTGCTTTCGAGAAACAAATCGCAAGTGTGCACCTGGGCTAACCCTTTAAGACCGGACATGTTTTCATCCTTAAATTTAATTTTTTTTTAGTTTATAGGTATCTTTGGATCCTACTGGTACTGTTAAAAATAATTTTTAAAATTTAGCGTGTCCCTCAAACTCAGGAGCTCCCCCGTACGATCGTGCGGGTTAGGCCTTTTCTGTGTCAACGTGAACCCGTACAATCGTGCGGGTTAGGCCTTTTCTTTGTCAATGTGAACCCTTAAGATCATGAGAGTTAGGAATTATCTATGTAAGCTTCGCCTAGTTTATTTTTTCATGGTTTAGTTTTCATTCAATATTAATTACTCAATGAAACAAATATTTCAGCATCGTAATAAAGAATTTATAATTTATACGAAAAAAGATATTTGTAAATAAGGAAATTATAATTTTGATGACTAATTTTTTGAAATGAAAATATTTGAAACAAATATTAGTTTCTGATAAACATAAATATACCTCACATTTCTCACACCGAGTTTTAGAAGTGCTTTCTTCTGAAATAAGGGATACTCCTGTATTCTTAGAAGGCAAATGAAACTTCACGGATCATGCAATATCTGGTTGTTCGCTTTCCATTCTTTCTTGCACAATAGAAATTGCAGCGCCTTCATGAGATGTCGGATGGCCCCCTTCAATCCCCTGCTTCTTTAGAAAATCCCCCTGTATTTTCTCCGGCAATGTGTATTGTGGGCAAATGCTGTTTCTATACTGATTATATTCATGGAAGGACCACTCATATTTTCCCACTATCATTAGGACAGGCGGTATTTTTAGATATACATACGTGACCGCTGACCCTAGCGTCAGTTTTGAAGGCTTTTGTACCTAGTTTCTTTGTCGGAACTGAATAATTACAAACGCATGTACTGTCACCAAATTCTTCTTGCTTCCCCAATAGTAAACTAAGGAGTAGGATGGGATTTCAATGATAGAAGGAAATCCAAGTGTGGAACTTTCTGTGAGTAGTCTCCTTTGTTACGAAGCTTTCAAAGAGATGCTTCAAAATACTTTGAAAGAACTTGTCACATTTGGTGCTCTTACGGTAAAAACGACAAAGCGATTTGCGGAAATTTCTCGAGGAATACTGAAAACCGTTGGAGGCGGTGACACATATTTCGTGAAACTCCCTTGAAAAAAAGCTAAAAGCAGAAAAAAATGTTAAAATGTAAAATATTTCATTTAGAAGTGATAGGAAATGAACCATGTATTTTTTAAGTTAAAGTTTTTTTCTTAATATAGTACCCTCTTCAAGTCTGGCCGTTACTTAGTGATACAGTCGAAAGAGAACACAGATGTCTACATAGGATCACGCGAGAAGACATAATAGGAAGGAAGTGGATTTTCGGACAGTGGGCTCAAATAAAGAGCCCTCACCATCGTGCGGGTAAACAAATATTACGCCTAAAGAGTAATTATATTAACTCTTAACTAAAATATTTTCCTATTTTTCATTTATTTCAACATTAAATTAACAATTGGTATCAAAGCAATTAAATATGTATTAATAATTAGCTAATTGCGACAGATAAATAATTCTAATGTTTAGCGCGAATTTTTTGCAAACAGATTTAAAGCAATTATAATTGGAATATGGACTGTCTCTGCCGTCTTTTGACAAAATTAGATACTTTTGATATTCTGGAAACTAGATCACTCGTTACTTTCGGGCATTTATTAAATACAACTCTCCAGGAAGCGGAAATGCTAGCTAATGTCTAACCCACACGATCGTGCGGGTTCGGTCTTAAAGGGCTAAGCACATCTGTTCCCCTTGTGTCCAGTAGGAATGCTGCGGTGATGAAGTACAAAAGGAGTTTCTCCCTTTTCTTGTTAAAAGTGTGGTTTTTCAGCATCTATGAATGCATCGTAGGTACTTGTTTGAAGGTACTCTGTTACATCTATCTCTCAGAGTTTAACCAATAGCACTGTATCTGAACTATTGGATTATGTGAAAAACGACGGACAGCACAAGGAGTCTTCTCAGAAGCTTAATTATCAGGTAAATAGTTCGATCGTAATTGAAGTATCAGCCGTACAGCAAAATAGAATATTTTGCATTCGTTCTTGGAGACAAATTTCAGGTATGCTATTTTTTTTGTCTCTTTTCTTATAGTTATTCATTAAACAACTTTTCCTTTTACATTTTCGAAAAGGAAATTTTAATATAATAATACGGTATCAATTTAAAATCAAAGTTAGTTTGTTTTGTATTTCAATATTTTTGCTATTTGTTATTTTTGTATACATTTGATATAAAAGTTTTTTATTAACAAAAGACAATTTGTGTTTTTTATTCGTTAACACTGGGCATTTTTCATCATAAAATGTTACTTATTTGGAACCTTTTACTATTTTGGGAAATTATATCAAATTTATTTGGATAAGTTTTAAAATATCCAAAGCAATTTGAAGATTGTTTCAATAACTTTTGTTTATTTATTTTTATTTTTCAATTTTTAAAATTCATTTCTTTTCTCTCAATTATTTTTGGATCAGAACCTTTTGTTTTGTTAGCTGTTCGAAATTTGTCTTTTATATGTTGTGTGATAGTTTGCGTATTTGTGTGCTTTTATTTGATTTTTATGTACTTTAATATTTTTTCACTTTTCCCCACCTTGTACTCCATTTCTCGTTATTATTCATTTTTTGTTGTGTATATGTGACCAGTTATATTGCATCTATATCTTTTATAAAAAAATTTATTATGTTTCGGTACATTTTCCCCTTGTTTATTCACTTCATTGCTTAATACCATTCATGTGTTCGTATGGATGTGACCAATTTATTGTATATTTGTTTCTTTTTTTTCTCTTCCCCCCTTTCTGTTTGTAATTTGCATTTGTTTCATTTAATTTGAAGCTTCCTTCAACCCTTTTTTTTAGTCTTTTACTTACTTCTGTAAGCCTTGTGTTGTACTTGTTGGTGCACAAAGAGTTATTTCTCAAGAGATTGCAAAAAAAGAAATATCTTGGAAACGAATCTATCTTTAGGTTGTGAATAAATTTAAATAATTTTGTGGTAATGGTTTTATCTTTTTTTTCAGTTTTATCTATTTGTCTTTAAATATGAAGAAATAACAAGTTGAGCTTTTAAGAATTCACTCCATAACCTAAAATAAAAGAAAGCCCAATTTGTAGAGTATCAAATTTTATATTAATACTGAATGCAACTGCTGACATCGTAGATCGACAAAAAATTTAAGAGGAAGAGAAGGGATTTTCTATTTCAATTGATTGAATAATTAAAAGTTATTTTAAGTTTCTTCAACTTTAATGTTTTGAAATTCTAAGTGAATCTATTTTTCTATTTCATAATTTTAATTTTAGCATTGAAAGTTATCAGACTGAATAACTTTTAATATAACCTCTTAACGTTCGTTAAACCTGTGGAAAAACCTTTAACAACAATAGAGAATGCTAAAAAAATTCGCTCTTATTTCTTGCATATGAATACTTCTCCCACTATAATTCTTACTTCTAAAATAACTTACAGTTTGCTTTAGTTTAAAGAAAAGGAAAATACAACCTATTACTTAAAAATATTTACATAGAGAAATTATCACACAAAAGATTCTTCCAAAAATATTTTTAATTAAAAAAAATTGGTGCTAATAATCTAGTTTTAATTAAGAAGAACTAACTTTTTCTTTTGAAGTAGTAAATAAATATAATTTATTTACTTCTCCCAATATGACAGGTTAAGATCTTGATTTGGATATTTTTGCCAAAATCTCTGATGAATTATATCCTAAGAGTAGGATATAGATACATAAAAATTATTTAAATGATTTTACTAAAATACATAATTTAAATGATATTTCATTGAATTAAATATAGATGCATATATAAATTTAATAACAAGTTCATAATAATTTTCACTGCTTTCGGATATTATTTTATTTTATGATGAGATTTAATGAATAATATGAAAAAAATTTTTCTATTATCAATGTGATACACTTCATTTGTTGTGAGATTTATGTTCTTAATTCTTCATTTATTATTGCTCGTTAATCTGTTAAGCAATTCTTACGATTTCGACTTCCTATTATTCATTATTCGAAATAATTATTAATTACACTTGAAATAGTGATTAAAATTAATTGCTTTGAAATTAAGTATAGAAATAATTGTGTGTGTTATTTTTAAGCTAAATTAGAGAAATTTTGCTTTCCCCCTCTTCCGAGACACGTTGCCCTCCCGGTGTAAAATTTCTGCCGTCGACTCTGGAAACCAAATATAGTTATTCCATATTAAACACATAATTATGAAAAAAGATAGAGAGAAAGATATTTTGAAAGAGTTGTAAATGCTTTCAGGCACAAATTACCAGTGACGATAAAAAACAAAAGAAATAACATCGTTTTTTTAAATTTTTCTTCTGGTTAACGAAAACGTGGATAAAAAAATAATGCTAATAAATCTAGTTCCTGTCAAATTTTTCACTTTAAATTAGTGTTTTTATTGTTATCTATGAATTTTAATCTTTTCAGTTTGAATCTGCCGATTCAGAAAAGCAGTTAAACTAGAATTTTGAAATACTTATAAATATTTAATATAGTAGAATAATGTTTTTAACAATTTAGCAATTAAAGATTGTTTCATTAGCTATATTAAATTTAAAAATTATTTCAATTTTATCAAAAATTATTATTTAAATTATATTTTCTATATTCTTTATGCATGTAGATATATTTGAGCCTGCAACTCGAAACGAGTTTTAAGCTGGGAAACACTATTAACAAAGAACATGAAAAAAATAATTTTAAAACGAGGTACAACGTTTAAACTGTGTTTGTGAAAGAATTGTAGCTGCAATTTTATATTTATCGGAACATAATGTGGAGTTCAGGGAAGTACCGATGTATTTTATAAACCGCACAACGGTAATTTCCTATGTCTCACAGAATTATTAGCAAAATTTGACCCAATCGTGAACCAACACTTAGGTCGTTATGTAGAATCAGCATCGCGTTTCTATTTATCTCACTGAATACAAGATCAACTGATTTCTATCTTGGCTAAAAAAGTTAGAAAGGAGATAAGAAACTTTATTAAGAAAGCTAAGTATTTCACAATTACATTAGATTGCACTCTGGATGTAAGCCACCAAGAACAATTGTTTATTATTTTAAAGTATGTTAAGGTATATGAAAGTAAAGTGAGTATACAAGAGCGGTTTATTTGTTTTGAGGCAGTAAAAGACCCGACAGGAAAAGGATTATCAGCCAGAATTGAAATCATATTAGAAGAAGAGGAATTAGATTTGGGGAACTGTCAACGACAAGGGTACGATAACGGAGCTAATATGAGAGGTTTATATAAAGGCGTCCAAGCACTTATCCTTAAAGAAATATAAAAGTAGACTGGCATATACTGACCTCTAAAGCCCTGTGGGGGTCATAACTTGAATCTAGTTCATGGGGACATTTCAAAATCATCCTCTCTAGCAAATTCATTTTTCTAACTTTACAAAGCATATATAATATATTTGCAAGTTCTGTGATATGCTGGGTTTTTTTTAAAGAGCATGTGAAAGACCTTACTCCCAAACCATTATCAGAAGCAAGGTGGGAATGTCGCCTCGAAAGTGTGAAATCGCTGAGATACCAAGCACCACAATTTTCTTTAGCTTTGAAATGATTTTATGAACATACCAGTGACATGAAAACGAAATCTGAAATCCAGTCAAAAGGAAATAAAATTTTTTCGTTTGAATTTTTGGTAATTTGGTATGATATGCTGTACGAAGTAAGCAAGAGCTTTCATAATTCCAATATACATATCGGTACTGCAAATTCACATTTAAAAGGCCTTTCAAAATTTTTTGAAAATTATCTCGAATCCGGATTTATATCTTCTTTGATAACTGCAAAGGAAATAGCTGAATAATTTAAAGCGACACCTGAATTTAAAAAACAAAGAAATGGACGAAACACAAAGCAATTTTCTTATGAAGGAAAAGATCAGCCGATTTCATCTGGCGAAGAATATTTCCGAATTCAGTATTTTCTAGTAATAATCGATACTGCTATTATTTATTTTAGAAAAGATTTGAAATTTATCACGAACATGAGATGTCATATGGTTTTTTTATAAATATAAATCAGATAATATTCACAAACTGGCTGAAGACGATATTCTTATATGTTGTAAATACTTAAATGCGACTTTGCAAGATGATATTGATTGCATTGATATATTCAATGAAATCAAAATTTGTCGCCGATTTTGCCTTCTAGGATAACAATATTACAATATTTATTTAACAATAATTGAATTGAATTGTATCTAAATCTTACTACTGTTTTAAAAATAATTTTGACCCTCCAATTACCGCCGCATCTGCAGGAAGATCTTTTTCAAGATTGAAAATTATAAAATATTACTTAAGATCTAGTATAAGTCAAGAACGATTTACCTCCTTAGCCATTTTATCTATAGAACCCGAATTAGTCAAAAAACTGAATTATGATGATATTATCAACGAATTTGCCATTAAATATGTAAGAAAGTGAAACAAAAATCACATATTTTAATTTATCCTTGTAAGTCCTGTACCAAACTCTATTTAATAAGTTTACAAAGCAATTATTTTTGTTATTTTTATTACGTTTTTTGTGAGATTAAAATATAAAATTTATAAAAATAGCTTAATTTATCATTTTTATGTATTCTTCTAGTCTTTACTATTCCAAGTTGCGTAATGTAGTAAATACTAAAATGCAGTAAATAATTATTTTGATGTTAGAAATTAGTTGCAAGACCCCGCAGACGAACTTTGAACCAGACCAAGATTTTGTTTGGGCCGGCCCTTTATACCATAGGCCACCTAATATTCCCTCACACTATCACACAATAGCATTCATGTACTAAATTACAAAAAATAACAAGTATTAACACGTGATTTAGTAATTGTCGATACCAAATTTTTCTACATTACATAATCACACCCTGTAAAAGACAAAAAAACTTTACAAAATTATTCTAATCATTAATTTTTAATCACAACAAAGGACTCATAAATATATACAAAATTTGGAATAATTCATTAGTCATACTGTAACTAGCTCAAAACCTGTTATGTGTAAAATGGAAAAGTCCTCAGGTGAAGAAATGCATAATATTTTAGACCTGAACAAAGCTTTCAAAAAACTTTAACAAAATTGAATTTATTGAATGTTAAAAAAATATGCCTATCAAATATTTCTAGATAAAGAAATAATTAAAGAAAGGATTAAAGAAGGGACACCAAGAAGTGCACCAGAGTGTTAAAAGATACCGACCCGCAGTAAATTCAACAACAGAAGTGCACAAACTAGATACCTAAAATAATTATAATAAGTTAACAGAAGGTAACGGGCGCCTTATCACAATCCACTAACTTAAAGAAAGAACAGAAAGTTGAAATATAGAACAGTACAGAAGTGATGAAGAGAAAAAAAAATCTTATATACTTTCACTCCGCAGAACAAATGCAAAGAGAGTAAACAGAACACAACATGATATACATTAAGTACAATTGTGGAGAGAACATGGAATAGATAAATGGGCGGAGACACAAAATGACCCACAACTTCATGTAAATAAAATACTAAAGGAAAAACTGAAGTATTGGCACAATTTATTAATTGCAACATTTAGAAAGCTGATCAGTGACCTCCATAAGTGATCATTTCACTCAGAGAAGAAAATACAAGAAAATTAGATGATAAGTAAATGTGATTAAAATTCGCAGCGCAAAATGAAATGTACAAAATGAAAGAAGTAAAATGTAAATATAAGTACACAAATAAACTTTCATTGCCATCAAGCAACAATGTGAAACCTACTAGTAAACCAAAACAGATATCAAAGCATGTTTATCAACAAAACCATGTGACCCGGTTTGTTTGTAAACACAAAAATAATACAATGTGAATTGTCAAGAAATCTATAAGCGTGTAGGGAAAGTAAGCACTAGATCTCACATATAAAAGCAAGCAAAATCATAATATTCAAAACAAAGTGAGAAAAAATCACCACACAAACATTGCACAATACAAGCAAAAACAAAAAGGAATCAAATATTGTGGTTAATGTTTGTTATATATGACCATACCAAAAATGTCTCTAGGCCTCAGGTTATAGGAATGAGTATTTTGTGCTATAGACCCTTGGCTTTGACTCTGGGACACATTTGTATTTACATTTGAAATTGAATCAGGTGTCGAAGGATTTGGATAATCATAAACACTTGTAGCAGGACTGCTAAAATTTAGTAAAACAGAAATATTATATGAAACACTATCATTATAAATGTGTGCCTGCTCTGCAAAATTATCATGCATTACAATTCTTAAAGAGAGATAAATATTTTCTCAAATTCTCTATGGCAAGGATAAAGGTGGAAACTCTTCCCAAACATTAGTATCACCCAGACTTTGATTCGTTTCATTACTATCAACCGGAGAGTGTATTATTTCAGAATTTTCCTCAATAGTGGGAAAGATTTCTCTCTCCATAACCTTAACAAGTCTATTCAGGTGGATTGTTTGTTTATCTTGTCGATGGCAATGTGTTGTATTTGGAAGATGACTTGAGAATTGGATGACTGGACCCTGATTTAACTTGGCTTAACTTTTTAGATGTATGCACTTTGATTCTTCGTGTAAGTAAGTACAAAGGTCACCAACAACAATCTGCTTATTCGTTGGTAAGGAAACATGAACTTTTGAGTAACCCTCAGCCTCTTTATCCAAATTCTGTTTTACCAAAGAAAATGCTGACTGCAATTTTGTCACAAGTATTTGTGCATAGGAAGGACTATCAGAGTAAGATCTTGCCTTCTCTGAGTGAATTAGATAATATGGCATAACAGGATCACGTCTTTAGACGAGGAAACTTGGGGTTTCGTCTAAAATTCTGTGACGAGCATTTCTGTAGGCCATTAATGCGAAGGGGAGGTGCTCGCACCGATCTTCCTATTTTACAGATACCAAATGACTTAAAGTGTCAATTAATGTTTTGTTCAGTCGTTCAATTATTCCATTACCGTTTGGATTATAAGCCAAACTTCGTCGCTCAGAAATTCCTAACTTGGTATAAACTTCTTGCATTGCATTAGAGAGAAAATTTGAACCTCTGTCTGAAAACAAAGTCTGGATGATACCATGTCTCGAAATGAAATCAATCAATACTTTTGCAAAATTATGACTCTGAATATTAGGAAGTGCATAAGCCTCAGGGAGCGAGTAATTCATCAGAAGTCAAAATTATGCATTTATGCCATTCTTAGATGTTACTAAAGGCTCGATGGCATCAAATGACACTTTTTGAAAAGGGTGATCAGCAGTAGGGATACTCTGAACAGGAGCATCAACATTTATGGAAAAACTTCTAATCTATTTGAAAGAATAGAAAGAAACCACATAACGCCTAACCTGAGTATACAATGTCTTTCAAAAAAATTGTCATTAATTATTTTTAAAGTCCTGGCTAAACCGAGATGAGCCACTGTATAATTATCATGAGTTAAATGTAAGATATTTTGAACTAAAATCTGAGGCATTACCAATTTTATTTTGAACTATGTCTATCTTTAGAATTCATTACATTATTTTTAAGAAAAAATTTGGAGAATTCGGTGAGAAAACAAATTTGAATTTGTTTGTATTCTATATTACAGGAGTAGGAATCTACATTTTGTTTTTCAATTATTTCTGAAATTCGGATTGCATTCACAGAAAAGATGTTTGCTTCTAAATCAAGGGTATTTAAGTTAGAATGTTTGTCTCAAGCACATTCATCATTGGGATAAATGGCTCTAGAGAGGTAATCAGTCATGAGGTTCAACCTGCCTGGCTTATGTACGACTGTGTAGTCAAACTGTTGTAATGTTACCAACCATCTTGCTATTCTCGAGGTAGGATCATTGTAAGTATTGATTTTTGATAAATGTTGCTGATCACTATATATTTTAAAATGTTTACCATACAGATAATTCTTAAAATGATTTACTGCAAAAACTATGGCCATTTTTCTAGTTCCACAACTGAAAATTTGGTTTCAGCACTACTCAATTTTCTTGATGCAAAAGCAATGAGATCTAGGAATCCAGTATCATTCTGTTGTACAAGGACTGCTCAGAGGGTCACCTTGCTTGCGTCTGAGCAGACGGCAAAAGGCCTAATCTAAAATCAGGCAGAGCCAAACATGGTTCACTAGTCAAATACATTTTCAAATTTTCGAAAGCAAGCTGCGTCCTATCAACCCAGCTAAATACATTACAATCTTTTGTTAATTCTGTGAGAGGAAGTGCAATCTCAGAATACATCGGAATAAATTTACTATAAAAACTTGTGAGACCCAAAGATGATCTGACATGCCTGTTTGTTTTAGGAGGCAATGCTTTTCTGATGGAATCCAGATTTTTCTTATCAGGGTAGACTTGACCCTCTCTGACAGTGTGGCCTAAATAGGTGATTTTATCTTTCAAAAAGGAACGTCTTGATGGTTTCACTTTTAGGTTTGCTTTAAGTAATCTGAAAAATCATTTCTATTTTCACCAAGAGTTCAACAAAATTTCGCGAAGCAATAACAAGGTCAAACCTGAAATTGATTTAGTCCTGCAAGAACCAAGTTCATTAATCTTTTTGAGCTTGCGCTGGCATTTCTGAGTCCAAAGGGCAAGCGTTTGTATTCAAAAAGTCCAAATTCAGCGGCTATTGCGGTATATTTCATGTGATACGGGTACATAACCATTTGGTGAAAACCCGAAGTTAATTCTAAGGTTGAAAAAAATGTATCACCAGAAAGATTTTAAATCATTTCTGTAAGATTTGGCAAGGATAAATATCTGGAACAGTTCTTGCATTTAATTTTTTTAAATCAGCCACGAATCTGTATGAACCATCAGATTTTTTTACAAGAATCACTGGGGCACTAAATGAACTAGTCGAAGGCTGAATGATACCATCCTCCAACAACACATTAATCTGTGACCTCATTTCAGGCTTTAGGTGGTAGGGTACCCAATATTATTTCTGTCGAATAGGAATCTAATCCGATAAATGGATCTCGTGTTTAATGAGATCACACTGCCCTAATTCTGAAATACCCTGAGCAAACTCAGAATTATTCTAGAAAGGAGATTCATAAATTTAAATTTTTGTTCATCTTCTAAATGATTTAAATCCACTTGTATGGCCCAATCTATTTGTCTTTTAGAGTTTCCAGAACTTACATTATTTACGTTTACAACACAAGCTAATTTATGAATCGGTGAAATTTTAAAAAGTGCCTTATTTTTGCTTAAGTTAACAGGAGAATTATTTAAGTTACAAACTAGCGCTACACATCTATTATTTACATATAAATTTGGAATTGATCTAGCAATTAATTAAGAGTCAGAATGTTTATCGTTTAAATTTTAAACTAAAATGGTTTGATTAGCAGGGAAAACACCACAATTATCATCTAATTTAATTTCTACATACTTTTGAGAAAAAGCAGGAATTAGAGTGTTTTTAAAATTCTGCCAGAGATTGATTTTATATTTGACATTTCACAATCATATTCATCATTATATAGACACCGATTACTATCATGTTTTTGTGTTGATTCATTATCAAAAGGAGGGTTAGTTGAATTACTATTTGGAAATATCCTACTAAAATTCCAATCCACAGAAACTACATTCATGTCCATAAATTAAGGATAATTCAGACTCACACAGAAATTGAACTCTAAAATAAAAATTTCACCTGTAGAATTATCACACACATCTTGAAGCAGAATATGAAAATTACAGGAAACCACCAGGAGGCGCGGATAGTACGTCACAATGACGAGAGTGTAAGAGAGGGGTATATAAGGAATGGTGGCAAAGAAGTAAAATTGTTCACAAGCGCTTTAAAAGCCTTTCAGTGCAATAACCGCATAGTTATGGCACAAAGGAAGCATTTGGATGATTTTTTACGTGGTAGAATTATCGGACGACTGGAATGTGGACGTACCCAGCTGGAAGTATCCGAGGAACTTGGAATCGCCCAGAGTGTCATCTCCAGGCTTCGGCAACGATTCCAAGATGATGGTAATGTGAGTAGATGTTACAGCACAGGTCGCCCCCAAATTACAACGCCAAATGAGGACCGGTATTTGGCAGTTACTGCCAAAAGAAACAGACGGAGCACAGCATCAGACCTGTCTCGTCAGCTCTCTTCAGCTACCGGTACGACAGTTTTAAGGCAGACCGTGTACAGACGCTTAGGGCACATTGGTCTATATGATCGTAGGCCTAACAGATGTGTTCCACTTACCGCAACTCACTGTCGCCTGCAATTAGCCTGGAGTAGAGAGCATGCATTGCGGACGCCGCAACAGTGGTCTTGTGTGATGTTTTCCGACGAGTCCAGGTTTAGTTTGCGGTCTGATTCTCGCCGGACTTTCATATGGAGAGCGCCAGGTACCCGTTACCACCAAGAGAACACCATTGAACGACACCGTTACGGTGGTGCAGGATGGCTCGTTTGGGGAGGAATTATTCTTGGTTCCAGAACTGACCTGCATGCTCAGAGTGTAACAATGACAGGCCACATATATTGGGATGTCATTCTGGAATAACATATACGTTTGTTTCGGGGCGCCATGGGTGCTGAATTTCTGTTTATCGATGACAACGCCCGTCCTGACCGTGCAAACATTGTAGACGAATGCCTTCAATCGGAGGATATCGCCCGTATGGATTGGCCAGCATACTCACCGGACTTGAATCCAATAGAGCATGTGTGGGATATGCTTGGCCGACGAATTGCAGCCCGTCAACCCCCTCCCACCTGTCTACCGGAACTTCGGAGTGCATTGCTTGATGAGTGGTGTAATATTCCCCAAGATCAGATTGATAATTTGATACTCAGCATGCCTAGGCGTTGTAAGGCCTGTATTGCATCGTCCGGGAGACATAATCCGTATTAACCATCATACTAACCATGTTATACTGTTTTTCGTAAATCGGTTCTTTTTTGAAATTTGCTAGAGGGAGTAAAAATCGCAATTTTTATTAATTATGTCAAACATATAGCATCTGTTTTGCTCTTTACCTTTTGTTTAATAAATAGACTTTACAAATAAGTCAAATTTGTTTTGCTTATGTCTCTTTCTTTGCCTGAACTTCATTATCCTTAATTTATGGACATGAGTGTATATAATTTTTAAGCAATGAATTTTTACAGTCGAGGATAAAATCAAAACAAATGAAAAAATTTTGACTCATAAGCAGATCAAAAGTTTTAGAAATGTCTGCTACAGCAACAACAAATTGAGATTTAATACGAGAATTGTTTATGTTCATGTTAACGCACAGAATCATGTCGGAGTATATTGCAAGACCTGTGATGGTTTTCATCTCAACAGGTGATCCATTTACAATATAAACATCCCTAAGTTTGTTAAAGGCAGATACACAAAATCAATTAGCAACAATTAAATTTAGGACATGTACAATAAGCACATTACTTCTTCACAAAATTTAATTTTAGTCTCCTGACATGAATTCTTGCAACTGATTTTTAATCGATAGTCCGAATTCCAGATCAAATTAAAATCTTAATGATACCGCGTTGCCAATAAAAAAATATCATATGATAACCCCAGGTTCCAAAATTTACTCTAACAGTTATATTTGCTCCAGAACTGGAAGACTTCAAGAAGGAAATATGTGAGAGAAAACAGGTCAAACATGAATGAGTGACAGAATCTGTGTATTAAAAATAAATTTTGTTTATTTATAGAATATTCAAATTAATGTAAGGTGTTGCAGGCATAATGCTTCATATAAGTAACGCATTGCACGATGTTCTTGGTTAACATTACAAGTTACACACTGTGATCAGTACCATACACTCATAATTTTTTATTTCATGTTTCTTAATGATGGGCTCTCTAGTTAGTGATATCATTCATGCATTCATAACAATGAAAGAAACATTTCTTATCATCCAAAACTCTGACAAATAATGTAACCAGATAATAGTATAAGCAATCTGTTATGAAAATCGTATCATGATGCTCGTTACACATTTTTCTATTAGACAAATGAAACTAAGCTCTAAAAAAAGCAGTGCTCAGCACCACATCTACTAGGAACATTTGTGCATTAACGGTGAAGATTAATTTTACAAAACCCTAATTATCAATGCATCACTTTTATATCAATATATTTCAATTAAATGGTTATTCCCATAATCCTTTGTAAACAAAGGGTTAGAAATTTTACTCAAAATTCAACTATTTCTAATGCATTTAATAACTGCAAAAACAAACCAGATTTTAGTTATATTAATTTTTAAAGGATTTCAATTTCAAATGCTCAAGTAGGTAAATTTCTTTAAACACACTGTTAACGTCAGTATTACACCAATGATATTTGCGCAAATTTACCCAACTTTAAACCTCAAAGTACTTAAATTTTAACACAGCATTAGTTATTGGATGATTTAATCTTAGATCTGATGACATTGAATACACATGAAGTAAATTCATAGCAATAATTTCAATTACTAAATGATTACTAGATTTGAACCTGAAATACACAAAAGCTAGCAAATTGCCTTAGAGCTAAAATTGGAATCTACACTCTCTTTTGCACATCATGTGAAACTTTTTTATCAAGGCTTATACAATTTCTACAAAATAACTAATAAAAATAATTTCTTAAATATAAGCATGCACTTATCTGAAATCTTAGTGGAGACCGTCCTGGATTTTAGCTGATCGGTACTGGCTTGTACATTTAAACACTGTCGAGTGTCCTTCAGTTAAGGCTTTTCATAAGAACTGGAACGTTCATGCACACAACAACTGTCGCTTTTGTTTTGTATTGGGAAACAGGATATGACCGCTTACCGGACTTTTCCGTTATCTTCTCTGGTAATCCAAGGCATCAGCGCAGGGAACAGGCTCAGTTGTGGCCGCTTTCAGGAAATTCTCAGTTAACATAGGTGATATCCCTTTTCATCGCAGTAAGAATAGGCAATGTTGTAATCGCTTACAAGATCGACCGTCAGTTCCGCAGCAGCACCATATTCATCGCAGTTAAATTGGTTACGTTGCATGGACGGATGTACACTTTCACAATAACACCTTTAAAGTCTGGCTTGTAAATAGCGTACGACTGCAGGTGCCGTCATCTGTGATATATTCTCGCAACCAAATGGTCGCTTAGTCTTTAAGGTGATATCCGTCAATAGGAAGGCATATCCATATTCTCATTTAGCTGCACTTAGGACATGTCAGTAATGGCCGCCTTTTTACACGATGAAGCTACCTTCAAAAAACTTCTGCATGTCATTGTTGCCAATTTTATTTTTTAAAAAGAAAAACCCTTCTTCTTTCTGTAGTCAATCTCTATCTCCGTTAATCGTCTGCAATTCCTCCCTTTTTAACTCTGTTTGCCAGATAGTTGTTTAAATCCTACATCGCCCTATTCTAATCGCCAAAATTTCCTGTGTTCAAGGCACATGATGAATTATTTTTTCTCGCCAAGCGTGGTCAGAAACAGCCAAGTAATCAGGTAACCCATTGTGCACGCCCACTTGGTTAAAGCAACTGCCTCTTCCAGGCAATCAGGCATTGTTGTGATTTCTGAGTAGTCAGCGATTAAAAATCAAAGTCATCTGGGAGAGAGTGAGTTCTAACTTTGCCCTCAGATTGGTAATCAGTATAAACAGACAGGTCCGCAAGAAAAGTCATTGTTTGGAGCAGACAACATGTCTCGCTTGGGTTGCGAAATATGCCTAAAAGTATTGCTTGATTATTCTCAGAAGGCAATAAACGACAGACGGTTAAAAGTGACCAGCAGAACAACGGCTCCAAAATCTTTTTCTCTAAAGAGGCGAAAGGCCTTAAAGTTCACTTTCCATCTTACAAGCAACAAAAGGATTCAAAGCATGTTTTCTCTTATATTTGTGGTCCCAGACTTTTTCATTTTACATGTGCTTTTCTCCTGGAAGGGGTTTTGGTGGTGGGTATACTACAAGCGTACGTGAGAAGGAAAGCTTTCTTTGTCATGTGGTCTTGTTAAAGTACTGAACTTTTTTATCATAAATAGCAATGAAAAACATTTATTGTGTTTAATTATTGAATAATATTGATATGCCTTAAAATAATTACAAGGTGATTATTCGCTGAATCAATGTTAATTAATAATTAATACTAAGGGAGTAAGGGGACTAATTATCAAATGTAAAAAATCCGTCCTATTTGCAAGATCTCCATTAATAACAATCTCAAAAGTTATCTTAATGATTTGGATAACTTTTTCCTAAAACTTCCTCCAAATTCGATATACTAGTACAAATCTTCACCGAATGGAAATGGTCAATATACTTCACCTTTAAACAGTTCTTAAAAACAATTGCAAAAAAGACAATCCTGATTACAAAAAATATGATTACCAAAATAGCAAGGATAATATCAATGGTCTGGTAGAAGAGTTCATCATAAACCCTATTGATAAAGCAACCCGCAACTTTGCAAATATCTACAAAAAATTCTATCTCGAAATTTTAGACAAGGAATTAAAATCATAAGAATCTTACAAACTCAATAAATCAAATATTATCACCATTGAGAAAAAAATTTGATCTCTTAACAAAAAAATTAAATGCCATAATGCAAATAATTATTTACCCTATAATGTTATCTGTCCAAAATTTCATAAAGAACAAATTAAATTCCGATACATCATCTGCGGCACTATCAATTACGTGAACAAACATAGAATCGTTTTTTCAAAACGTCTTAATATCATTCTAAATCATATTGAGCAAGAAAATGTTGCATGGATTATCAAAAACAATAAAAAAGTAATTGCATTCCCTAATAATGACAAAATTGATGCAATAGAAACCTACGGCTTTCAAGATCTTTTCATAAGTATTCCAATAAATAATTTGCAAGAGGTATTAATGAACTATTTAAATGATTTTAAAAACCTTTTTAAAATCCCTACTAACTTTCTGGTAAGACCTCATCAACTACTGCATATTCAATAACTTTTCCTTTAACTGAGAAAATATTTTCCAACAAATAAAGGGTAACAAATTTTTCATTCTTACTAGCCACCCTCTCTCTTCATTTCTTTGAAAGGACTTTCGTTCTAAATATCCACTCTACCTTCCGATTTATTGACGATCGAATAATTTTTAATTTTCAAGACTTCAGCTCTATTAGCAATACCATCTACTCAGAAAAACTCAGACTAATTAAAACCAGCAACAATGAATCTCCAGCGACTTTTCTTGATTTATACTTAGACTACAAAAACGACTTAAAAATTGACATTCACGACAAGAGAAACGAATTAATAAACATATTGTTTGGAACTCTAATATTTCATATAAAATCTATGAAAAAATTATCAATCAACTTATAAGAATCAACCAAATTTGTACTAACACTAATTCTGCCAAGAAGTAAATCATGCACTTAAGAAATAGCCTCAACATTAATAAAATTCCCTATCACTGTAAGAACCTCTGATTAATGTATTTAAGATGTAAGTAAAGGATTGCTTATCAGAGCGATGTCGACGCGGAGTGAAATCATCGCAGTAGGGTAACTCAAGTCGATAAGGTCTGATATTTTGCATCGAAATCGCGTATTTTAGACATATTTCACTGGTTTTTCATATTTTACCTCGAAAACTCATCTTTTAGTCATTTTACACTGGTTTTTCATATTTCACTGATTTCTTTCACTATTTCTCTACGGTTTCTATCGTCATCGCTTTTCTATTTAATCTTCAACTTCTCTGGCAACAGCCTTCGCAAACATTGCCACATCAACATTCGTTCTTCTGGTACGTAAAATTTATTCTGACTTTGCTACACATCGTACTTTTGGTTTTAATTATTCAATACTCAATAATTATTTACCTCTCTCAATTTTACTTTTGACATTAGGGATGAAAATCAGTGTTTGGTCGGGCGCCTTGTCTTTAGGGGTTATAATGAAATGTTGTTGGAGAGTTCGGATGTTTTCCTTGATACTACGGAATTCGTAAGCTCCATTAGTTGAATTGACTTGTTGGTAATTGTTTCTTATGAAATGTCTAAAATTGAAATACATATTCCATTTCCATTCTGTGTAAAACTGCACAGGTATGTCAAATTTAGTAGATACTTTTAAACAAAAATTGTCTAGGTCATTGAGAAAACATTTTAAATTTTTTTTACGGAATTTTTAAAAATAGGACGAAATTTGATCCCTTTATTCATTAGTGACCTTAATTCTTCGTTAGGAACAATATTTAGGTTTCCAGTAAGGATGTATTTATGAAAAGGATGTACATAATTTTTATATTCTTCTCTGTTGAAATGACGTTGATTATTATTCTATTGGTTTCTATGTTCTTACAGAAAGAATTTTAATTGAAGATTCTTCTTCCTAACGTTGTGTCGTATTTTAGGTATTTGTTTATTTCAATATTTTTTTATTGGAAAGAAGTTGTAAAATTCATTTATAGCAGAGTTTAATTTAAACTTATCGAAATTTGGATTTTTGAAGTTAATAGTCATATAGATAATGATTTGATCTGTCTTTTTACAATGTATTATTGCAGGTCTTGCTTTAAAAAGATCATTGATTAGAATAAGAAAATGTTGATTATCAGTTTTATAGGTATACAAAATATTTTTAAAATATGGCAGAGTTTATTTTTAATAGAGAAGATGAAGTTTTTAACTGGTTTGCTGTTACAAATCTTATTGAAATCATTTTCAATTCTTTTAAGTTCGTGAAAGACAAAGCTATTCAGTTCTTCTTTTGAAAATATATTATAAGGTTTTCTATTTTTCCGGCTACCTCTGCAACCGCTTTTATTTATGTTTTGCTTTTCAAGTAATGCCGAAGCAAATTTTACTTTTGTTTGTAAAAAAAGAAAATGCAATGACTCAAGATGTAACACCTGCCCCGTTTTCGACCCAAATTTTGTCTCATTAGATACTTCATCTAAATATTGGATATAAAATATTTAATACGATCTATTACCTAAAATGTGTTTTCTGTAACATGAGATATGTAGGACAAACCAGCAATACTCTTAACATTAAGATTAACGCACATCGTTCCGATATTAAGCATTATAATAGCAATGGAAAATTCAACATAGAATTCAACCACTTTCATAAGCACGATTTCAGAAAAGTATTTTATATTCTAGATGTTATTCCAGATAAAAAAACAAGGTTAGAAATGGAAAACTATTATATGCTAAAACTAAAAACTATTGCCTCATATGGTCTGAATAATATATTTCAAAATAAAATAACAACTTTAATAAATGTAATACATCACAACTTTTTGGCACTTGCAAAAACATAAACAAAAGACTGAAGAGGTAGCGGGAAAATAAAAAACGTTATAATAAATTTCCTAAAGAAGTGAATAATTTTGTCTTTCAAGAACTTAAAGGGACATGCGACTCTGTCAAATTCGATACATTATATCTCTAAAACAAAACATTTCAGAAACTAACTTTTTTTCTAAAAAAAATATCTGTTCTTTCTGTTATTGTACACACATTTTCAAATCTTAATATTGATAAGTATTTATTTGAGAGAGCAATAAATATGGGTATAATTTTTGGTGAAAAAATGAGATAGTCACCTTGCGTGCATGATTAGGAATAAAATATTGGTTCAAACACAGTATATTGAGTATGTAAGTAATGCAAACAGTCTGAGTGGTTAGCTATTTTGTTGTTCTAGCTTTATAGTCATAAAAATTTGCTTTTAAATTGAATAATTAGATCTTTTTTTGCATTCAATCAAGTTTCTGAAATCTAAAGAAAATTTTATCCATTGTAGTTTAAGAAATTATACTCATAAACATGAAATATCTGCTTCTGAAGTCGATATGAGAAACGGAAAAATACGTGTGAAACGCTCAGAGGGTTAAGAAATTGAACCACAATTTATTTACCACATTCTATTTTATATGCCTGTTTAAAATAAAGTGTTAAAAATTGTCAAAATTTTATCTGCTCTACCCCCAAACAAAATTCCTGTAGAGAGAAAATGCAAAAAATTGAGGTTCCATTTGTAGAACTTAGCGTAATATATATTGAATAAAAATTTTATGCAAAAATATTCAGTAGTTCTTGAGATATCATGCGTGCAATATCAAAAAAACACATTTTGAGATATAGCGATTTAAAGATATTTTTTACTGTAACTTAAAATACTTTATATGCTAGCATATTTAAAGGGGTTAAATTTATGTCTAATATTATAGTATACATTACATTAAACATTCTAACATATACAATCATAAAAGTTTTAGTGATTGAAGGAAAATGGAAACTATATTTACGGCGAGAAAAACATTTCTCTCGAAAACCACTTCTTCATAAATTATACAAATATAATAAAGCATGTTTGGTTTAAAAATGTTGAAATAGTAAATTACCAAATGTCTAAAATCCACCTGCGACGTATGTTAATCCTTCCTTTTCAGTCAATTTTGATTCAAAGAGCGCTTTCGCTCTCCTCCTTTCTCTCCTTTTCTCGATGGTATTTTGTTTGGCTCTTCTGTCTCTCTGTTTAATTCGTCTGATGTCAGCTTTATTATGAGAACTGATAGCATTATTACTAATGCACAATTCAAGTTCTTTCATGATATTCAGTCTGCCAAAGCGTCCCTCATTAAAACGTACAACTGATTCGTAGACAGCAATTTCTGCACTCCCACGACCGCTGCCCGATATCTTAGGGTAAATCTGCCAAATCACAGAGTTTACAGATTCATTTGTATTTTGAGTATAGGCTCCAAGGCAGCGGTTTAGTAGCTCAGGATGGGATAAAGGATTAAAGATTGGCTTTATCGCATCCATAACAGCCGGAGGCAAACTGTTTTTGTGATAAAAGGTTTCAGCAGTTCCCTTTGAAACTGCTTGGTTTTACTTACACCTCGATGTTTCACCAGCTGGGAAGAAGATATGCAGAGGTTCCTTATCGGTTGATCTCGTATGAAAATATAGGGCCCATACAGCATTCGTCTAGTCTTTGACAGAATTTGAATGATGTCGAATAGCACTGCCATAGAAAACAGATAATTGATCAATAATATTATCCGTTAGACGTCCTTTCCCTGAAATTGTTTTATTATCGTAAAGTTTTTTGAGTCATATTTATTTAATTTTCGGAGACGAGATCCCATTCGCTTCTGGACATGTCCAACACATTTTACTTTTGAAAGAGGTACAATTTCACTATATGGATGGCATGCAGAGATTGACAAAAATGTGCTGGAGTCACCGTCACCAATATATTGCAGGTAACGGACACCTCTTTCACTTTCAGAAGGTTGGAACAGTATTACCATTCCATCTCCTTCATCTTACCTGATGAACCAATATGGTTTTTCGTACAAACTAGGGAGTGTCTGGTATGCCATTTCTTAAACGCACTACCAATCGCCGTCCTTTCCACCGACTACAACCTTTGAAGGCTTTCGACAGAACCTCCACATCTATGACATTTCCAGTGTCTGCGCCTATTACGGTGCAAACACCTATTTGGGAAGTGTGGTCTCTGGTCTTCCAGGTTCCATCACCACTTACAGTTATGTCGGTACTGTCAACAGCAGCAACCTCTTCGTCAGCGGCTTTCTCTTCACGCTTTCAATTGCTACATCCTTTGACGCAGCATTTACTCGTCTGCAAATTTGTTCATACGAATTTTGCGAAACAGGTGGATTTAAGTCCATAATTCCACAAAATTTTTTTATGCCTTCTAAACTTGGACCAACACTACGCATGGCGTAGGTGATACTTCGGTTTATTAATGTTTTTCTTTGGGCCCAACAATTAAGAATTTCTGGTTGATACTTGAAATTTACATGAACTACAGTCAATTGAAATTAGTAAAGAGAGTCCAGCCACTCTCTTATCACTTATATTTACCCTGCCTGTACAAACTTTGCAGCACAAATTGTTTTCTAAATATGAAAACAAAAGTGCTTTATCAAAAATAATGTTGCCCTCAAATGTGCTTGTAAATGGCGCAGATGAGGATTTCAAACCTAATTTTTTTTCTAAAAGCACTTATTCGGACACGGTTTGAGGTTGATGATACATCTGAATTTGTAGACAGAGGTGAAGATTCTTGCGAAACATTACCAACAGAATTAGATTTAGAATGTTGATTTCCATGGTATTTTCGCTTATTTGGCCTCTGGCCTGAATTTCTTTTAACTACAATAGGATTCATTTCTAATAATCCTTCAGAATTATTCAAAATAAAACGTTTTCGAAGACAACGCAGCACAATGACCAGCGAGCGACAAAGTAGTAGTGATTCGTATGAGAACGTTGTTTGTAAACGCGGGAAAATAGTAAATAGACTTGAGAAGAGTTGAGTTGTAGGTGTTCTACTCATAGGTTATGGAAAAATAAGTTCTTTCAAAAGAATAAATAGTTTGGCTCGTTTGCAGCATTCTGTCAGACGACTACATCGAAAAAAGATACGTGGCACTACAATGTTTACATAAAACAGCTGATTTATTTTCCTTCATAACTTTCATACTTATGGGAATTTTTTAACGCGGATTGTTTTAAATTGTTCAGAACAGACTGGTGAATAATATATATATTTTTCAAAAAATCGAAAATTTTCGAGATTTAAAGGTCGTATGTCCCCTTAAAAGAATTAAAAATAATTTCAATAAAATTTTAAACTTCAAACCAGTTTAAAACTCCAACTTCTCTATTAACAATATACTCTGCCATATTTTTGAAAATATTTTACATACCTATAAAACTGATCATCAACATTTTCTTATTCTACTCAATGATCGTTTTAAAGCAAGGACAACAAAGGTACAATTGTAAAAGACAGATCAAATAATTATCTATATGATATTAGCTTCAAAAATCCAAATTTCGATAAGTTTAAATTAAACTCTGCTATAAATTAATTTTGCAACTTTTTTCCAATAAAAAATATTGAAGTAGACCAGTGCCTAAAATACGACATAACGTTAGACAGAAGGGTCTTCAATTATAATTCTTTCTGTGAAAACATAGAAACCAATAGAATAATATTCAATGTGATTGCAACAGAGAAGAATATAAAAATTATGTAGATCCTTTTCGTAAATAAATCCTTACTGGGAACCTAAATATTGTTCCCAAAGTAGAATTAAGGTCACTAATGAATAAAGAGACTAAATTTCGTTCTATTTTCAAAAATTCCGTAAAGAGCAATTTAAAACGTTTTCTCAATGACCTAGACAATTTTTGTTTAAAAGTATCTACTAAATTTGACACACCTGTGCAGTTTTACACAGAATGCAAATGGAATATGTATTTAGATTTTAAATATTACATAAGAAACAATTACAAACAATTAAATTCAAATAATGAAGCGTACGAATTCCGTAGTATCAAGGAAAGCATCCAAACTCTGCAACAACATTTCAATATAACCCCTACAGACAAGGCGGCCGGCAACTACGCTATAATTTGCAAGAAATTCTATCTCGAACTATAAGATAAAGAGCTTAATTTTATCAGAAACCTATAAACTGAATAAATCTAATGTTATAACTGTTAAGAAAAGAATCTCAGCTTTAAACAAAAGAATTGGATGTCACAATGTCAATATCAGCCTTCCATATATTGTTATTTATCCTAAATTCCATAAACAGCGTATAAAATTTCGATACATAACATACGGTACAAATACCGATACGATAACCCCGGAAATATTTCTATAAATATCTTAGCATAATACTCAAGTTAATTGAAAAAGAAAATTTTACATGGATTATAAAAAACAACAAAAAAGTTATCGAATTTATTAAAAACATTAAAATAGATTCAATATAAACCTATGATTTCCAAGATCTCTGCACAAGAATCCCCCTTGATAAGTTACAAGAAGTTTTAATGAATTATATCTACACCTAAAAATTTGCTACACGATCCAATAACCTTTTGGAAAGATATTACAAATTACTGTATTTATAAGAACTTTATTTATAATCAGGAAAATATCCCCTAGCAAATTAGAGGCGCCCCACAATGAACCAGCTTTCCATGTCTACTGGCCAATTTTTTTCTGCACTTTTTGAACATAATATCGCTATTAATATGAATTCAGCTTCTAGATTCTTTGATGACCTTACTATATTCAACCATAAAGATTTCAATGCAACTAACAAGAATCTGTATCAAAATGAACTTAAATTAATCCAAACCAAAAACTTTCAAGAACTTGTAATTTTCCTGGATCAAATTGTTGATTGACATAATGCTTTAAAAATAGATATTTATGACAGAAAAAACGAGTTTCAAATTAACGTCAATAGTTATATTTTTGGAACTCAAATATCTGTTTTAAAATGTCTAAAAACACTATCAAAAATCTACTCATTAGGATTAACAAAACATGCGACGATAGAAATTATAATATAAAACAAATTCAGCACCTTAGAAATAACCTTAAAATTAATAAAATTCCTACCTCCTTCTACGAACCTTTAATTAATGGCTTTAAGGTGTAAGTAAAGCATTGCATATTAGAGATATACTGACGCAGATTTAAACTGCGGTAGGGTCACTCATGTCAGACAGGTGTAATGTGATAACCTCGAAAATGCGTCTTTTAGTCTTTTATTAATGGAACTCAAAATATTTTACTCTAGCCGCTTTCACAAAAAAAAATGGTTTAATTTATACCTTTTTCCCATTAAATTTATAATTTTTCTTTTTCATTTTTTGTCTTCTCTCTTCTTTCTTTAATTTTTGTACATTTTTCATCGCTTTCTTTGTCTCCATCGTAATCATAATCGAATTCTCTCCCAACTCAAAGCTTTGGGGCGAATTCACGTAATATCATCCTTTGAAAACATCCGGTCCTCTTTACGATGGAAAGCATTCAGTTCTGTGCTTTCTTCCATGCTGCATGCATCTCCCCATTTTGTGGTATGTACATTTTTAATTCTTGTTCAATTTTATTTGGCTTTTTGTATATCCTAGCAATCGGGGTGAAGATTGTGTTCTATTATTTAGTACGGATTTCACCTTCCCTGAAGAAGCATCCGTTCTTTTTTACTGAGATACTTTCCATCCTTTGGTCTCTCTATTGAAATATTTTCACAACACTTCTAGAATTGCATTTTATTGCGCATTCTTTGTGTTTATTTTTTTTTATTATTCTCCCCTTTCGTTCATCCATATATAATTTTTATCCTTATTGAAACTATCGTTATTTTATTTCGATTATTAATTTATTGAGTTGCTTTTTCCACGTTTTGTTGTCTCCGACTGTTTATTTTTGTTTCTATGTAGCTTTTAATATTGATTTTTTTGTTACTTGTATATATATGCATACAACAAACAATCGAATCAGCAGTAAAAACTGCAGAAAAACAAAATCAGACATAAACAATAAAACGCAAAAAACAATGCAATAAACTGATCGAACTAAAATGCCGATAGTTTCAAAAGAAGACAGTATTTGATCAGCTTATAAGGTAACACTGTTCGCAGAAAGTGTTGAGATTAATCTAATTATTTTATGGTTAGTGTGGATAGTTAGTACGGATTTCACCTTCCCTGAAGACACCCCAGATAGCACGTACATCTGCAGCAAGTGTGATTTTTACTTGATATTATCTTGTCATGGCACATTTAACGCGTCGATGTTGTAGCGAAAGTGCTGCAAAAGTAAAGAGGCAGAATCGCCAAACTAGTTTGCAAAACAAGTTTGATTTGAAAATATCATGATGATTTCGCACCACGATTGCAAAATAAGCTTGCTGTGAAGATGGCATGAGGAATTTCGCACCACGATTGCAAAACAAGTTTCTGCAAAGATGATAGCACACTTAGAGATAATCTTTGTCTCTTTTTTAAAAAAACATCCGATTTTTAATAATATCTCCTAGACCGTCCTTCTTTTTATTAATTCAATAAATCAATGATAATTTGCGAAAAAACTAACTTTTTCATATAATAAAATTTGAAACATTTTCCATCTTTTTACTAAATATAGAACTCGCACTTTAAAGAAAACTATATCGTCTTTCCTTAAAGTTGAAATTTTAATGCTTATAAACAAAATTAAACCTAAAAATCAGTCAATGTTTGTTGAAAAATAATAACTTACATTTTGTCCCATTTTAAAAGTAATTATTTTTGAACTCTAATTTCATAATTTATTCTACTACCAAAACTTAGTTATTGTCGTATAAGGCGAGTCTCTCTCACTATTTAGAGCCTTTTCATGCGTCCTTGTTATGGAAATGTCCACCCTATTCAGCTGGTATCCTCTCCACACATATTCATGACACTAGGACTTGTTGCTGACAGCACCCTCCAGGTGGCGGTTCAACAGGATATGCCCGGTGACATCTTCTGGCTCTTCAGTTGCTGGGTTCCAGGTCAATCACACTGCAACGCAAACATTCAGGCACGGGCGGATGACCAGATAATCTGCAGTCTGGATCTTGCTGGGCTACACAGTGCGCCGCATGCACCGTTTGACGAGATGGTCAGCCCTAGTCATTTTCGCACCGCTACCAGGTAAAGGGCTTATGCCGTGGCCGCTCTTGAAATAAGTTTTGCTATGCAATTATTTGCATTGTTGTGAGCAAACAGCTTACGCTACCGACATCTCTCATGATATTTACAAAAGATTGTTCTCAGGGCCTTTCAATCACCCTCTTTTTACAAGTCCGCTAATGACTGCTCACCGACGCTGACGATCAGAGATCCCTCTTTTTGAAAAGGTTGATTGCCAGATCTCTGCTCCCAAAAAAAATCAAAACATCATGTTCTTCACTTATTCTGACTTGAACTGTCTCTCCCTCTCCGGGGTCTCTCTATCTCCGAATCTCTGTGTTTCGACCAGTCTCTCCGTTTCAATTGTCCCACTTTCTTATAAAAAAATATGCAGTGCCAAGCCATTCCTTTATTGCTCTAATTTCTGTGCCAAAGTACCAAGCTCTTTCAATGAGCAAGGCAGAGACTGAAATTAATTTATTGCGCCAAGACTGATTAGTAACTGCTCAGACACTCGCCAAACAATCCAGCAACCCATTGTGCACGCCACAAAGACCTGTTGTTAGCCAATTGGGAACCTTTGACACTTCTGACTGGACAGCGGAAGTTTGACAGAACAAATACAATAAAGATTATTAAAAAAATCGAAAGCAAAAAATCCGAATATAAAAGACCTAGATTAATAATAATACAGTAATATTCAGAAAACAATAAAAGAGGAAAAGGAAAAGGATTACCACCGCCAGGAATAATACACGAGACTGTAAGTTGTATGAGGAAATATTGCCAAACCAATTATTTTTGTTGTCAAACAGAGGTAGAAAAGAAAAAAAAATCTTGCTGATAGCCCCTAATTCGCTGCTTGAGATGTCTTCACACAAAATTTTCAGGAATAACATTTTTTAAAGTTAATTAAACAAAAGCTTTGATTGTCTCGATTTTGAATTTACATTTCAACAAACAGATTTAATACAGTAAATTGAGTGAGAATTGTGTTTCTATAAATTTTAATAGAAATATTTGATGACCAGTAGGAAAGTCGGTTGACACTAAAATTAAAATCCTTTCTTTTGTCATATATATCGATACAAAAGTTATTAAGAATATGTTTAATATCCAGATTTAAAAATTCCGTTTCAAACTGATTACTGTTTGTTTATATAATAACATATATACACATACACATATATAATAATATATTTATTCGCAAGAAAACAACTTGCACATCAAACATCCATTTCAAGAATTTTAAATGATTGCATAACTAAATTTAAATTTATCCAATAATCAAAATTATTAAATTAATGCCAAAAGTACCTGTAGAAATTTTTTGGTCAATTATATTGATTCTGTTCCTATTAAGACTAAATTAATAATTGAAAAAAACAATCCAAATATTTAGTTTTCAACACTTGGACACAAGGACTTGGCACCCCCAAATTTTTTTTTCTACAATTTTGATCAAACTTATTCAATTTTGTAGTAGAGAGATGTAAACTGTGTAGAAACTGAAATTTCTAAAATATTTTTCATTTTGAAAAATTACAAATTTAAAAATTGTAAATTTAAAAAAAAATTAACCTTTTTTTGAAATGCTTCTTCTCATACAATTTTTAATACTTTTTCTCCAAATTCTTTTAAAGGGACCTCTCAATGTACTTAACAGAAACAGGGATCGGATTTTTGATATCTACATTAGTTTCAGAAAAAAAACCTTTTGTTCAAAATTTTGTGAAAATTTTTGGAAAATATCAGAATTTTTCAATTTCTACATTTTTAAAAAATTTTCTAATCAAAATTTTTACAAATCCATCCCTAATTCTATTAAGCGTGCATTTGTGAGTGAACAGAAAAAATTTCAAGCAATTAGAATAAAAAGAGATCGCCTTTTTTCATTTTGTAGCAGACACAATTTTGGAAAAAAGCAAACTGAGAAAAACAGCTTTAAAGTTTTAAAAACAATAAAATTGTAATAAAAACAACTTATATCAAGCTAGTTTTTTTTCAGAGCAAAAACCTGACAATTGCGAGTCCTAAGTTATCAATTTTATTAATATTTATTATTACTATAATTATTAATTAGTATCTTCATTTATAGGGATAATTAGAAAAAAATTTTTAAAAATGCGAAAACAAAACGAAATGAGAAGCGAAAGCAGTGATGATGATGATGATGACGATAAGTTTCATAAATAATAAAGAAGCGAAAGCAGTAAAACAATAAACAAAGATTAAACGGCTACTGTTTGAAACAACTAACTTGCTTTGCTTTTATGGAAAACATTAGGTGGCTTTGCAACTTACACATGAAATATGCATGATTTAAACATTTGAAGTGGGCGTGGCACGTGATGAAATGTTAAACAAAATAACTTCATATCTCACAAAATATTTGTCTGATTGTTTTGAAACTTTCAGATTATTAGGTCAAAGGTTCGAGGATCATTTTCCACTCCAAAATTTGAAAATCGATATTTTCATTGATTTTTCGAAATTCTTAGGGTGCCAAGTCCCCTTAAGTGATCAGCCTGGCTCTGAACGTGCTTCTCATTTTAAAATCGTGATTTTATTTTTAGGAGCTTACGCTTAAAGATTTCTCCTTGGAATTTGATGCGGTGGTAATAAACTAACATAGTTATCGTCACTAGCTACTGCATCTATTTATTCAAGGTGACTTGTAAGACACGAACACCGCATACAGGGGGTTGTTTTGTTTAGTTCCGTAACATTTGATAGCTGAACCATTTGCGGCATATAAAGTAGTATCCTGAGCAACCCTGAATTTTGTCAATTGTCGCGGCAAGCAACTCACGGCTGCACCACTATTAATCAGAGACCGGAAACCCGTACTTCTGTCATACAAAAATAAGCGGCTATGATTATTGCCTCCATCCGTTGCCGCCGAAACAGCCTAGCCCTTTAGTTTTCCTGAAAATCACAAGGACTAACGCACTTTGCGGCGTTTTGGGCGAATCTGCGATGATGCCAACAAATTCGCTTAAGTTGAGATTTACGTGAATTTGATGTGCTTCTAACACGGGACTTGGAATTTTGTCTACCCTTGCTTGATTGTCTAAATATGGGACGAGATATCCGCTTAATTTCTGCACGCAATTCTGCGATTTCTTCTCTAAACGACTGAATCGCCGAATTATCTGAATCGACGGCATTAACTATCGTATCAAAATGTGAAACTTCGTTAACTTTATCGGCAATTAAAGATAACCCATCAAAATTATCGTTTGAAACTGACAAAATTTGCTGAATTGAGGTTGGCAGTCTCTGCATCCAGATTTTCTTTAAGACGTCTTCACTAACCTTTTCCGAAGCTAGCTTTCTCATTTCTTGTAACAACTGAGTTGGTTTCTTATCCTCCAATTGCAGGTCTTGTAAAAGTACAAGCAATTTAGTACTTTGAGATAGTGAAAAATAATTCAAAATCCGAGTTTTAAGAGCATCATATTTGTTATCTGCTGATGGGTTATCAACAACATCACAAACGTAAGAAAGAACTTTGGAATCTAAAGCTGCTACTACAGTATGAAATTTAGTTTCATCAGTGGAAATACTATAAAGCTTAAACTGAGATTCTAGCTGAAAAACCACAAGTCAGGGTCAGTTTCCCAAAATGGAAGTGCGCGAAATGCAACTCGCGCTAATTCGGGTTTCGTACTCTCAGGTCCGTCAAGCATGTTGAAATCAGAAAAAAGATTTGCAAATTTTTTTAAAAAACGAAATGGCCAACGCACAGGGAAGCGGATGACAAGCAAGCGATCAAATCACGGATCCAGATTAATAACTGGTCTAAGAAGCAGTAAAAATCGTGGTTTACTCACCCATTTCTATAAAAAGTTTCAACGCCCACAGTCATCCATAACTGCAGTTGCATAAAAACGGTAATAGAATCCTCGGTATCTTGAAGCCAGCGTCCGGGTCACCAGTTCAGGAGGTTACGCTTAAAGCTTTCTCCTTGGAATTTGTTGCGGTGGTAATAAACTTACATAGTTATCATCACTCCCTATTGGAAAAAATTTCTTTTCCGGTATAAAAAAATATACCGATTTACGAAACACAGGTACCGGTACGATACTGGATCCGGTATGATACAGGTTTCAGTATGATACTGGAACCGGTATCATACCGGAACCAGTGTTTCATATACCGGATCCAGTATCATACTGTAACCGGTATCATACCGAATCCAGTATCATACTGTAACCGGTATCATACCGAATCCAGTATCATACCGGAACCGGTGTTTCATAAGACGGTATAAGGTTCCAGTATGATACTGGATCCGGTACGATACCGATTCCAGTATAAAACACCGGGACTAATGTGATACTGGCTCCAGTATGAAACTGGAACCAGAACCAGTATCAAACCGGTATCATACTAGAATATTGATTACAGAATTGTACTGGATTAGGTACATATTATGGTGCACAGGATTTATCAAATTAACAAAATTAAATCATTTAATAAAAAATGTGGAACATCAAATTAAAGAAGAATAAAGAAAAGTGTGTTTAATAATAATATGTTAAAATTTTACAAATAGTGACAGTGATTTACATATTGATTACATTAAAAATGTATATCAATTGTTTTTTATTGTAATGATGTACTGCAAATTTGTTCATTTATTAAGTGAGGTTGCAAGCATGTTCTGACTGTCACAGTGAATAATAATGGAAACTCTTCAAATCATTTTTTCTATATCCAGGAATGAAATTTTTGAAGTGTTCGGAAGGGTAATATATTGTACTAGGGTGTTCTGCCCCCAGCTCGCACACCCCCAGTAGGATTGCGTTGCAATCTTCCCGGGTTACTACGCAAACATTGCTCGCCTCGCTAGCTACAATGAAAAGAAAGGGGGCCTTGTAAAAATATTATAAAATATTTATATATATATATATATGAATCAGCTTTATTTTGCTTCTGGTGCTTTAATTTCAATCAGCACATAATAAAATATTTTAGACACAAGAAAATATTTTTCTTCAAATAAAATTTACAAAGAAAATTATGAAAGTGATAAACAAATGAATAATAGTTGCAAAATTAAAACAGATATAATTATTCTAAAAACTAACTCTGAAAACAAATTAGATTTAATATTATTAATAAAGAGATTGTGGTCTTACATCTTATCATTATGAACATGAAAAAGGACAGTATTATGAATAAATAAAAGTCGAAAGCTGATTTCCTTTTAATGCTTTCACCTTAATCAAGAAGGAATAATATTTTTGGGCTCTGAAAAGGACCGTTTTTTATATAGTGAAAGCATCAGGAAGTCAAATTCAACAGGCATTGATGCATCAGAGAATTATCTTAAACATTTTTTTAAAAAAATGATTCAACTCTATTACATAATATAGACAAATACATACATAAAATTATGAATACAGTGCACACCCGATTATCTGGGTTAATCACCGGAAGGGATCGCACGGACAATAGAAAAACTCGAATAATCCGAAAACTCCATTTTATTAAAGAAAAATCAACAACAATACAAAAATATAAAAATGACTTACATTTGCATTCTGTATAACATCAAACTAGGAATTTTCCTTTTAATATTTACTGCTTTAAAAAGTCTGTTATGCATCTTTGCTTCTGCTGAGAGAAAAGAGTGGCAATTGAAGAAATTACAAGGAAGGTGTTTACACATAGAATTGAGAACAAAATAAAGGAATACAGTGCACTCCCGATTATCCGGGTTAATCACCGGGAGGGATCGCACGAACAATTGAAAAACACGGATAATCCAAAAACTCCATTTTATTAAAGAAAAAATCAACATCTGTACAAAAATTACTTACTTTTGAATGCTGTATAACATAAAACTAGGAATTTTAATTTTCACGTTACTGCTTTAAAAATCTGTAATTCGTCTTCGCTTCTGCTCTTTGTTCTTCTCTTGTCGTATATCGACACATATTTTACGAATCGCAGTAATGTCACCGTAATCAATTCCTCTTTTTCCCATATAATCTAATAAAGTTTCCAAAGATTGTAGAGCAGCAGAATGATAAATCGTATTTCCCACATGTAATACATCTTCTGTATCAGTACTAGCTGATTCTCCATTATCAAGTTTTTGAAAGATTTCTATTTTTTTAACATTTAAAACGTTTTGTCTTCGTTTCACACCACTCATTTTTACCAGTAAAAAATTTCATGCTACTAACTGACGATAAACAAGACACAAAAACTGAAGGAACACGTGTGAAAGTGAAAGAAGACGAAGAAGTAAAAGAATGACGTGTGAGGAGGAAGCGTGTTCGTACGAGAATGAGCTAGCAGGAAGTGGATGATTCCTTTCTCGGAAAATTAATGGTTGTACAAGTAGAGATTACATGTAAAGGAAAAAAAATCTATTCTTTAGCTTCAATCATCACGGCTCACTAGTTTCACGGAAAGGATCTCTCGATCGAACATCAACATCGATTTTACATGCATGATAAGCGTGAAAATATTTCTCTTCGAATTCTTTTGTGAGTCCGGAATGAGCATGTATAATCCGTGCACGGATAATGGAGAGTATACTGTATAAGCATTGAAAATACAATATATTGCCCTTTTGAACAATCCCAAAAATTTCATTCCTATATATACAAAACATTGCACTTCTGAACACAGCAAAAAATTTCATTCCTAGATATAAGAAAACATGATCTGAAAAGTTTCCATTATTATTCACCGTAAAAGTCGGAACATCCTTGCATAAGACACTTAATAAATGAACAAATTTGCACTACATCATTACACTAAAAAAAGAATTCTCTCCAACAATTGATATACATTTTTATAAAATTAATACGGTAGCAGGTCAAAATTTAAATTGTACACAAAATATAAGCTACATACATATAAACGGGTTATGTTAATGTTCACGGTATTTCTCTGTAAACACAATCACATACCTCTTTTGTCGAAGAGATAATTGAAACACTATCAAATGACCTGGCTCTAGACAAACCAACATAAAGTTGGCCATGTGTAAAAACAGGATTAGTTAATACCAAGTACACTTTATTAGAAGTTTGGTCTTAGGATTGATTAATTGTCATAGAAAATGCCAAACGTACAGAGAATTGTTTTCTTTTAAAAATAAAAGGAATATTATTGTCCGATGGGATGAGCGGTATTCTGGGAATTAAAAATGTTTCTTTTGAGCTTGACCCAATCATTTCTGCTTCAATAACGTTACGCTGTAGTTTTGTCACTATTAGCCTTGTTGTGCAGCTCATAGCACACGCTTTTTGAAGGCATCAAATTTTGAAGTAGCATTATCACTGCACTTTATTACCACTTGCTGTTGGTTTGGCAAGTGAACGGCCAATCTCATGATCACCTATATGAGATTTTTCTGAGAGAGAAAATACATTGCATCTCCACATCGCTTCAGGAGCATTTACATATCTACCTTCTAAAAAAGTTAAAAATCCATCGTTGTTTTAAAGACAATTATTTGACTGAAGTCTAACTGATGCTGCATCGTGACCTTCATAGACATATTTATATAGGCACTTAACACTCTTTACAGATACACACACTTCAACATTTATAAGGGCATTGAATTTTTCATCAGCCGAGGGTTATAAGGTACTATATACTGTTCCAGCAGGAGGTACCTTTATTTCATCCCCCATATATGCGAAGGATAATGCAGCATTGTATTCTCGAATCTGCTCTCGATAGTTTTTTGCTTCCTGTGAATTGCTGCAGAGTAATTCTTTGAAAAGTTCAGGAGCTTCTATCAGATTTGGAAGATGAACTTCATCATGACGGCATTTGGTATATTTTTTTTACTCGAGTTCACTTCGTTTTTGCAATAAAATGCATCACAAAATTCGCACACCTCAGACATATTGCTATGTTCCGGGACATTGACCTCAATTTGAGAATGAACACGATTTGCTTAAGTTGATCAGAACGTTTTCTGGCTGGCCTAACCCAGATAGCACGTAAGTTTGCAGCAAGTTTGATTTTGACTTCTCATGGCAAAATTTGACGCGTCAAACTTGAATCGAACATGTAGCAAGTTCGCTGGGACAACTAGCGCCACCCTCGCTTGCAACGCATTTGCTGCAAGTTCGATGTGACAAATAGCGCCACATCCTTTGCAAATCAAACCGGCTGCAAGTTTTCAAAACAAGCTTCCTGCAAAGATAGCACAATAAAGATCTTTGCTTCTGTTTTAAAAAAACATCCGATTTTTAATAATATCTCCTAGACCGCCCTTTTTTTATTAATTAAATAAATAAATGATAATTTGTGAAAAAATAACTTTTTTATAAAAAAAAATTTTTAAACATTTTCCATCTTTTTACTAAATATATCGCACTTTAAAGAAAAATATATCACCTTTTTATTAATGTTGAAATTTTAACGTTTATAAACAAAATTAAATCTAAAAAACTGTCAGTGTTTGTTGAAAACTAATAACTAGACATTTTGTCCCATTTTAAAGTAATTACTTTTGAACACTAATTTCATAATTTATTCTACTAGCAAAACGTAGTTATTAGCGAAAATCGCTCTCTCTTTGACTTCAAATCATATTCTCAACTCAAAACATTAATGAAATCCAGAAAATAGTTTAAAATAAATCGTATACGAATCGAATCGAACGATGTATTAGCGAAATCGATCGTCTCCTCTCGCAGTCAAGCTGGCGGAATGGTATCAACGCCTGGCTACTAAGTAGTAGGTCGCGAGTTCTATCCCGAGTTGTGTTTCGTACTCTGTTTTTGCTATAATTTGCAATAAGTTTGCACGGCAAGCTTGCTGCAAGTTCGTTTCATGGTGACTTCGAAGCTTTCGTTAACTTGCTGCAAGCTTGCACTCTTGTCGTGACAAATTTGTGGCAAGCTTGCAATCTTGTCATGACAAATTTGTGGCAAGCTTGCTGCAAACTAAAATTGCTATCTGGGAAGTTTATCAGCTTCATTTCTAGCTGATCCCCTTTGAAGCGTTTCATCAAAATTTTCATTTGAATGCTGTTCCTCCGCAGATTGTAATAAAGGTCTTGGAAACTCATTTTCATGAAGAATTTAACGAAATGTTGAAAAAAAATCACTTTCAGCACTGGTAGCCACGTTCCGACCGTAGCCGATTGTAAACAAACCGGTCGTTGCCATCGTAAGAAAACTTTTTTCCTCTCACGTACTATTCCCGCCTTAGCGTTTTATATATAGATTTTTAATGCATGTATTCATAATTTTATGCATGTGTTTGTATATATCGTGGAATAGAGTTGAATCATTTTTTAAAAAAATGTTTAAGATAATTCTTTTTGAATTTGTCAATCGCAGGGCATAAGACAGATTCGTTATTTTTCAATATATGAGTATATACGGCTTGTCATAATTTTTAAAATGCAGATAACAATTAAACACGTATTATAATCTATATATATAAAATGCTAAGGCGGAAGAAGTACATGGCGGAAAAGTCGTTTCTGTGATGGCAACGACCGGTTTGTTTACAAATGGCAACGGTCGAAACTGATAATTCATAAATAAACAGAACCTTCATTTTTTCCTCCAAAACCTGAAGTTTTTTCATATTTTTTCATTTGAACTTTTTGTGAATACGTGGATGATAGCCTTTGCAGCTAAAAATCCCCAAAACCATTCAAATCAGTCTAAAGATAATTCATTACAAAACGTCCTGAAAGTGATTTTTCTGATCAACTTAGGACAATCGTGTTCATTCTCAAATTGAGGTGAATGTCCCGGAACATAGCAATATGTCTGAGGTGTGCGAATTTTGTGATGCATTTTATTGCAAAAACGAAGTGAACTCGAGTAAAAAAAATATACCAAATGCTGTCATGATGAAGTTCATCTTCCAAATCTGACAGAAGCTCCTGAAATTTTCAAAGAATTACTCTGCAGCAATTCTCAGGAAGCAAAAAACTATCGAGAGCAGATTCGAGAATACAATGCTGCATTATCCTTCGCATCTATGGGGGCTGAAATAAAGGCACCTAATGCTGGAACAGTATATAGTACCTTATAAACCTCGGCTGATAAAAAATTCAATGCCCTTATAAATGTTGAAGTGTGTGTGTCTGTAAAGAGTGTTAAGTACCTATATAAATATGTCTTTGAAGGTCACGATGCAGTGTCAATTAGACTTCAGTCAAATAATGGTCTTTAAAACAACGATGGATTTTTAACTTTTTTAGATGGTAGATATGTAAGTGCTCCTGAAGCGATGTGGAGACTCAATGAATTTTCTCTCTCAGAAAAATCTCATGTACGTGATCATGAGATTGGCAATTCACTTGCCAAACCAACTGCAAGTCGTAAAACAAAGTGGTGATAATGCTACTTTAAAATTTGATGACTTCAAAAGGCCTGTGCAATGTGCTGTATAACAAGACTAATAGTGACAAAACTACAGAGTAACGTTACTGAAGCAGAAGTGATTGGGTCAAGCTCAAAAGAAACATTTTTAATTCCCAGAATACCGCTCATCCCATCGGACAATAATATTTCTTTTAGTTTTAAAAGAAAACAATTCCCTGTACGTTTGGCATTTTCTATGACCATTAATAAATCCTAAGGCCAAACTTCTGATAAAGTGTGCTTGGTATTAACTAATCCTTTTTCTACACATGGCCAACTTTATGTTGGTTTGCCTATAGCCAGGTCATTTGATAGTGTTTCAATTATCTCTTCGACCAAAGAGGTATGTGAGTGTGTTTACAGAGAAATACCGTGAACATTAACATAACCCTTTTATATGTATGTAGCTTATATTTTGTGTATAATTTAAATTTTGACCTGCTACCGTGTTAATTTTGTAAAATTGTATATCAATTGTTGGAGGGAATTCTTTTTTTAGTGTAATGATGTAGTGCAAATTTGTTCATTTATTAAGTGTCTTATGCAAGAATGTTCCGACTTTTACGGTGAATAATAATGGAAACTTTTCAAATCATGTTTTTCTATATCCAGGAATTAAATTTTTTGTAGTGTTCAGAAGTACAATATTTTGTATATACAGGAATGAAATTTTTGTATTGTTCGGAAGGGCAATATATTGTATTTTCAATGCATATATTCATGTTTTTATGTATGTGTTTGTATATATCGTGGAATAATGTTGAATCATTTTTTTAAAAAATGTTTAAGAGAATTCTCTGATACATCAATGCCTGTTGAATTTGACTTCCTGATGCTTTCACTACATAAAAAACGGTCCTTTTCAGGGCCAAAAATTTTAATCCTTCTCGTTTAAGGTGAAAGTATTAAAAGGAAATCAGCTTACAACTTTTATTTATTCATAATACTGTATTTTTTTATGTTCATAGTGATAAGATGGAAGACCACACTCTCTATTAATAATATTAAATCTAATTTGTTTTTAGAGTTAGTTTTTAAAATAATTATATTATTCTAAAAACTAACTATTATTAATTATATAAAAAAAGGGGGCCTAGTAAAAATATTGTAATATAATATAATATATAATATATATATATATATATATATATATATATATATATATATATATATATATATATATATATTTATAAATTTTACAATATTTTTACTAGGAGCCCTTTTTTGTTTTGTAGCGAGCGAAGCGAGCAAGGTGTTTGCGTAGCAAACCCGGGAGGATTGCAACGCAATCCTCCTGTGGATTGGCGAGCTGGGGCAGAGCCCCCTAGAAATAACTAATTTTATTTTAAAAAATTGGATAGAGCCTACTTTAGGGGGCTTATCTCTCTCCCCCGCGGATCCATTTCCATACACATATATGGCTAATCAAACTTATTATATTACAAGTATTTAAGTTATTGTTACACAATTATTGCAAGTATTTAAACCAGTATACTGTCTTAAATACTTCCAGTATATTTTTATACTGGTTCAAAATTTCCAGTATGTTTTCATACTGGTATCAAAATTTCCACATGTTTGAAAATTGGTATCAAAATTCCTGTATGGTATCATACCGGCTTCAAAATTTCCAGTATGGTATCATACCTGCTTCCAAATTTCCAGTAGGATTTCATACCGGCTTAAAAATTTCCGGTATGTTTTCATTGGTTCCGTTATCATTTTTACGGGTTTCGGTATCATTTTGATACCGGTATTTCGATTTTTTTCCAATAGGGATAGCTACCGCATCTATTTATTCAAGGTAACTTGTAATACACGAACACCGCATGCAGGGATGCATGCATTAACTGGCTCGTGAAGGAGTGAGGATATATTATGAAACGCTAAAGAAGTTAACTTATAGTAACAATAACAACTTTAATAACGTAACAAGATAAAAGTAAAGGTAAGGTAAATGGTATTTAAATTAAGATATTGACAACGGAAACATAACTGATAACAGAGCTAGAAGAGAGTGCTAGAGAGCTAGACAGATAATGTCCGAGCCTTTATAGGACTCAATTCTTCTACTACGCATGAGCAAGACGGTTGACTGCGTATGCAGGAATACGCTGTTGCCACAATTTGCGCAAAACCAAAAATGAGACCAGTTGGTGAAAACATAAAGGGTAAATTACCCTAAATATGCAGAAGAAAGAGGAAAAAGAGCCTTAACCTTAAATTACTATCAGAAAGATATAAAACGATTACTTAACAAACATAAAATATTGCACATTATTCTGAATTGCACTAAATCAATTAATTCTACATCTAAGAAATAAATATATTAACAAGGAATTAGTGAATGAAAATGTGAGAAATTCATTTTACCGCCAACAGTGTATCCATCAGCTATAAGCCACACGTAAAGACTCAATACATGGTCCGCATAAAATATTCATATTATTGAAAATTAATAATAGGTCTTAAATTTTATTAAAATGTCATATATAAGTTAAAATTCTAGAGAATAATTTACTAACATAAATTTTTTAAAAACGTACTAATTATTTAAGAATTTATATTACACGCTTTTTAGAGAAACCATATTTAAAATTGTGGCACCACCTATATTCAGGAAATTGAATTATTTCCAACTAGAATATACTAACTTAAATTGTGAACATTATCTTAGCAGTAAGATTCTTAGAACCACATCCCTAATAGAGAAAAATAAATTTCTTTAACCATATAAAGATATATTTTTATTCTAAGTAACTTAAGTATCTCCTATATATATGTGAATAAAAATGTTTTAGGGATTCCAAACAATACAGCACTCTTTAAAAATGTGTAATGATATTAATTATATTATTGCTGTCCGTAACTGGTCTATTATTTCTAATCATATAGTTAATTACTAAGTTTATAAAAATAGACTTGCTAATATTACTATTCCAGTAAGGAAATCTATTAATATCAAAGTCAAATACTTTTCTTTTATCATATATATCAGTTTTAATTTTTCCATCTAAATTGTTTAATTCTAAATCAAGAAATTCTGCTGTTTATTTGTTATTATTAGTCTTAATTAGTTTTAAATAGTCAGGAAAAATATTCATTTGTGGCTTATGTACTAGATCTTTATTAAATACATTAAGATCATCCTTAAATCTATACAATATATAAGAATTGTTAGAATTGAAGTCCTCATAAAAATGCAGATGTAAATTAACCAAAATATTACTAGCTGGTTCCCCTCTGTGACAGTCCCTTAATCTGATTGAAGAGTCTATTATTAAAAATAATAAAATTTTCTTTTAATACTAAATTAATATCCACATACGGTTTAAGAACTATTTTACTTTTTGAAAATCTTTTGAATTATCTTAATAAAGAATTCTTCCTTTTCTTTTATATACTTATATTATAATTTTTACTATACTAAAATTGTCAAAATGAGAAATTAAGAAACTAAAAGAAATGAACAATAATCTGATAAAAATCTAAATATTGACGTATAAATATTATGTTTGTTTTTCAAGAGCGAAATCGGACATTTTTTATTCAGTTGTAGGCTTTCTTTGATACTTATATTATAATTTTTATTATATTAAAATTGTCAAAATGAGAAATACAGAAACTAAAAAAATGTACAATAATCTGATAAGAATCTAAATATTGACGTATAATTATTATGATTGTTTTTCAAGAACAAAATTGGATATTTTTATTCAACTGTAGGTTTGCTGCTGGTTTCTATAAAATAAATTATTCTTAAAGACAATTTTTTTAATGAAAGCTAGCAAATTATACCAATACCCGAAACTTCAAACTCCTTCTAGAAAATATTATTTTATTGAAGAGAAATATTTAATGTCACTTATTCTATCCTTTTGAATCTGCACTATCTTTATAATTTTTAAATTCGCTGAATGCAAATATTTCTCTTTATAAAGAGCAAACATGTTAACTCCAGCTTAACCATAGTTTTGTATGGCAATTCACAGAGTAGACAATTTTTTATTTCTAGTATGATTCAAATGCTTCCAAATGAATGTTTAAATATTTGAATTGAAATCAAAATAGTTTTCAAATTTTTTAACGCAATATGAAATTTTACTATTCAAATCTTAATATAAATAAAAGTCATTGTGGGTTTGTATGTATGTTTGTATATATGTTTGTATGTGTGTTTGTACCTAAGTTTGTATATATGTTTGTATATATGTTTGTATGTATGTTTGTACCTATGTTCCACATCTCCTCCTAAACCACCGCACTGATTTCGACCAAACTTTTCACACCTATTAATTAAGACAAGGGGAAGATTATTGTCAACTTTTCAAAGCTCAAAAGTTAATTAAACAGTCAGTTAATTAAAAAATAACCGAAACGGTTTTTCCTCTGTAAGTTAGGAGCAAATTATCCCCCGAAAATTATGTTTATACCATCTTAAAGTTCAAATCTTTGCCTTTTTAATGATATCAAATTTATATCCGTGACATTTTTCATTCAATTTTTATTAATTTTTCAAAATTTAATAAAAAGTGGACACGCAGAAGATTTTAAAATAAATCAGATTTCATGATTTGATATTGATGAGTTGCTAGGCAACGGTGTAATTGCTTTGCCATTATTTTTCTGTTTATTTTTTTTATCAAATATAGTTTGGCAATGTTTTCATTGGTTCTTAAAGAATTCTAAGTCTTATTTAGATAGATTAAAAAATCACTGCAGTTCATATCACCTGTCATTTTTACCTGCGTTTCCTAAGAAATAATAAATCATCAATAATTATTAAATGAGAAAGTGTGTCCGTCTGTTTGTTTGTTACGGCCAAACTACTAGAGGAATAACTTATTTTTAATGGCAAACATCACGTGATCATAAAGAAAACGCGATTATGTCATCTTTCTGAGAAAATAAACAAATAATTTATTTATCGAATAATAACTGAAATTACTCAACTCGACGCTTGATTTTCATTTTTCGAGTTTGCAGTCTATTTAATTCTAGTTATTTATATTTGTATCTTTTCCATATTAGATTTTATTCCTGAAGCTGTCGATAAAATGACGCCGGGACTGAAATGTATTGATATATATGATATAGCTGGAAGAGCTTTTATATGAAAATTTATAAACTAATGTTAATTACAACTAAAGGAAAATATGCGAAGATATATTTTGTTTTATGTATTCTTTTGAATGTTAGAAGTGGATGACATATAGCATGATGGATGATATATTCCACAAACTATAAGGGTCTGATGATACCATTGAGTACAATGATGTAATTTACAGTAACGGAGAATGTATGAGGAATAGAGAATGGTTGTTGAATTGGTAATTTTGGCACTGATTAATGAACGTTTAGGTCAGATAAATAAATAAATAAAAATGTCACAAAGGGAGAGAGGTATTACAGAATATCCACCTGTAGATACACTAATGGGCATTAACAAGTAACATAATATCCTGTAGAGTTCTTTAACTTATTAGTATTGTCAGGGGTACCTTCCGACAAGATGAGATTAAAAGTCGGTGTGCTAGTACTATTGATACGTAACGTCGATGTATCGAGAATGTGCACGGTTATAAATTGCATACCTAGGTCCAAAGGTCGTCAGAGTGTTTCAAAACGAGAGAGTGTTTTAATTTCACACATTCCAATAATACCGAAGTATTTACCATCCAAGTTGGAAATGTAACAATTCCCTTTAAAATTAGCATCTGCCAGGATCACGGTCAGACACTCAAAGGGGAAGGCATACATTTGGAAAAACCATATTTTTCCCATCTTCATATAAATAAAAGTCATTGTGGGTATGTATGCTTGTATATATGTTCCACATCTGCTAAACCACGGCACTGATTTCAAACAAACTTTGCACACTTATCAATTAAGACAAGGGGAAGATTATTGTCAACTTTTCAAAGCGCAAAAATTAATTAAACAGTCAGTTAATTAAAAAGTAACCGAAACCGTTTTTCCTCTGTAAATTCTGAGCAAATTATCCCACGAAAATTATTTTTATACCATCTTGAAGTTCAAAATTGTACCTTTTTATTGATTTAAATTTTTTATCTGTGACATTTTGTCTTGAATTGCTATTAATTTTTCAAAATTCATTAAAAGGTTTACACGCAGATGATTTTGAAATAAAGCAAATTTAATTATACTCGGTTGTTAGGCAATGGTGTAATTACTTAACCTTTATTTTCATGTTTATTTTTTTTCAAATATCGTTTAGCAATGTTTTCATTGGTTCTTAAAGAATTCTAAAGCTTATTTAATTAGTTAAAAGTCACATGCCATCTTTACCTGAGTTTCCTAAAAAATAATGAGTCCTTAATCTTAATATAAATAAAAGTCATTTTATGTATGTATGTTCCACATCAGCTTCTAAACAACAGCACTGATTTCAACCAAATTTTAAGGGAAGATTACTGCCAACTTTTCAAAGTGCAAATGTTAATTAAACAATCAGTTAATTAGAAATTAACTGAAACTGTTTTTCCGCAGTAACTTCATTTCAAATTATCCGTCAAACATTATTTTAATACCATTTTAAAGTTCAACAATTTACCTTTTCAATGATACCACTTTTATATTTGTGACACTTTTCTTTCAATTTTTATTAATTTTTCAAAATTTAAAAAAATATTAATTACATGCAGACGATTTGGAAAGAACGCAAATTTATAGCTATTACTTTGCTAGGCAACGCCGCGACTTTCAACTATTCCAGCTTTATGGTTTGGTATTTCTGTTTTATTTTTTCAAATATCCTTTGGCAATGTTTTTTATTGTTTTTAAAAGAATCCTAAAGCATCTTTAATTAGATTAAATTATTACTGCCGCTAATATCTTCTCTCATCCTTACCCGCTTCTTCTACGAAGTAATAGATATGTAATATTTTTATTCCAAATATTTAACTTTGAGTAAGATGAAATTCGGAGTAGCATTTTAAAGATGCCTAAAAGAAAGCGTAAGTCAATCGGTCAAATTCGAACAAAAGCAAAGAAAATGAAGCTATTGCGAGCAAATGAAACAAACGCTCAACGACAGCAGAGGCTTCAGGCAATGAAGGACCGTGACAAAACATCGCGAGCGGATGAATCTGAGGATCAACGAGATCTTCGTCTACAAAAAATGCAGGAGAAGGCCAGCACATGGCGGGTCACTGAATCTGTGGATCAAAGAGAACATCGTCTACAAAAAATGCGGAAGCAAGCTAGCACATTACGAACAATCGAATATGTGAATCAACGAGAACATCGCCTGCAAAAAGTTCGGGAACAGGTTAGCACATCGCGGGCCACTGAATCTGAAGATCAACGAGTTCGTCGTCTACAAATAATGCGGGAGAAGACCAGTACATCGCGGATCACTGAATCTGTGGATAAAAGAGAGCATCGACTACAAAAAATTCGGGAGCAGGCCAGCACGTTGCGGACAACTTAATCTGAGAATCAACGAGAACATCGTCTACAGCATATACGGGAGAAAGCTAGCACATCGAGGGCAGCTGAATCTGAAAATCAACGAGAAAATCGTCTTCGATTAAAGCGGATTCAATCTATCAAATCGCGGATAACTCAATTCCATTCAAAATTATGTCTCGAAGGTTTTCATTACGATCCTTTGAAAGACTACAGAATACATGAAAACTTTATAATTGGAGGAATGAATTAAATATGTAAGTACTGTTCTGCCAAGAAATATAAATGCGAACCTCCGGGTATGTGCTGCTGCAGCGGGAAAGTCCGTCTACCAGCTCTAGGAACGCCACCAGAGCCGTTACTATCTTACATGTCTGGGACTACTTCAGTGTCTAAACACTTTCTCAAGAATATAAGGAGTTACAACTCATATTTTCAAATGACTTCATTCGGAGCCTCATCAATTGTTGGACGAAGTGGGTTTGAAATAACATTCAAGGTTCAAGGTCAAATATATCACAAAGCGGGCTCTCTCCTCCCTCTTCCAAGTGAAAATGCTAAGTTTTTACAAACGTATTTCATTGGTGACGAAGAAAAGGAAGTGAATCAACGATGTGACAACATATCAGGAGTGAGACGAAATATTGTTTTGCATCTTCAATGAATGTTTCATGAAAACAACCAGCTGATAAAGACGTTTAAGACAGCTTTAGAAGATATGCCTTCAGATGAGCGTAAAGTAGTCATCCGTGCCGTTAAAAGACCAGTCGGCGAACACGAGCGACGCTTCCACAATCCCCAAATAAATGAGGTGGAAATCATCATAGCAGGTACTGACTGTGACAGAAGGGACATAGTCATTCAAAAACGAGGTGGCTACCTACAACGCATTGCAGAGACAAACCGCTCTTTTGATGCCCTCCAATATCCCATTATATTTTGGCAGGGCGAAGACGGATACCATTTCGATGTCATGCAGTGTATTCCCAACTCGCAGTCCACAAGTACCAAGGAAGTGTCAATGATGAACTTTTACGCATATAGAATTATGATTCGGAATAACTCATTCAATCACTTTTAAAAACTCGACAGTTATTTCATCAGTTTATCGTTGATGTTTACGCTAAAATTGAAGCTGAGCGTCTTCTTTACATAAGACTCAATCAAAATAAACTTCGAAGCGAAAAATGCATTCACTTAAAAGATGCTGTTGCAACTGAGAAGAATGTCGACAGCATTGGAAAAATGGTAATTTTGCCCTCCACCTTTACAGTGAGTCCAAGGCAAATTCATGAATACGCTCAAGATACTATAAACTACGTCAGATCACACGGACGTCCTGACCTGTTCATTACATTGACATGTAATCCCGCTTGGCCAGGAATAAAAGAAGAACTAAGCCATGGGCAGACATCTACTGATCGTCATGACTTATTAGCCAGAGTTTTTCGACAGAAACAACAAAAGTAATCAATGTTTTGACTTAGATGGATGTATTTGGTGAATCCAGATGTTGGATGTATTCAATAGAATGGCAGAAAATAGGCCTTCCGCACTCTCATAACTTAATCTAGCTGAACGAAAATTCCATTCCACCCAATTTGACGACGTTATTTCTGATTAGTTTCCAAACCCAGAAGTGGACCCAGTACTGTCGGACATAGTGAAAAAAGCATAATACATGGACCGTGTGGAAATTTGTACATAAATTCACCTTGCATGAAAGATGGGATATGCAGTAAGAAATATTCGAGACAACTGATTAAGGAGACGCAGACTGGGGATGATGGCTACCCAAAGTTTAGGAGAAGCCCAGAAGATGGTGGATGCACAGCAAAAATACGTTTTCGGGGCAAAGAAATCGAGATCGATAACAAATGGGTTGTACCATACTCTCCTCTGCTTTCTAAAATGTCCCATGCTCATATAAATGTCGAATACTGTAAGTCTGTAAAGTCTATAAAATACATATGCAAATACATCCACAAGGGCAGTGATATGGCTGTTTTTGGCTTAAAGAAGGCTAATGAGCATGACGATGTAACAAATTATCAGTTGGGACGATACATTAGTAGCAACGAGGCAGTTTGGCGAGTATTAAGTTTTCCAATTCACGAGAGGCATCCGACAGTTGTTCATCTGAGAGTGTACTTAGAGAACGGCCAAAGAGTGTACTTCACGAGAGAAAATGCTCAAGCAATTGCTTCTGAACCACCCAGGACAACCTTGACAGTCTTCTTTCAGTTATGTAAACAAGACCCATTTGCAAGAACTTTGCTATACCCAGAAGTTCCTCGCTACTATACCTGAGACAGTGGAAGGAAAGTTTTCGTTAGAAGAAAAAAGGGTCTCCTGTTTTTTGGTAGCGATGTAGTTGCAAGTGAGACTTTAGGGCGTGTCTATACTGTCCATCCCAACAATTCAGAATGAGTTTTACTAAGAATGCTGCTTCATGCAATCAAAGGACCAAATTCTTACGCAATGCTTAAAACTGTAGATTGTCGAGGATGTAACACCTTCAGGAAGCCTGTCAAAAACTTGGTTTGCTGGAAGATGATGGACACTGGACTAAGACAATGTCCGAAGCTATGTTGACTTCATCTCCTGATCAAATACGAAATTTGTTTTCAATTATACTGACTACATGCAATCCATCCAGTCCCAGATTTTTGTGGGATAAATTCCGCGAAAGCATGAGTGAAGACTTTCTTGCCAGAGTTCATCAAAACAACGTCATCTATGGCATACAATTCTCCTCAGATATATTTAACAAAGTTCTTATTGTACTGGAATCCAAATGTATGTCTATCTGTAGCAAAACGTTGTCACAGTTAGGTTTACAGTCTCCGGAAAGAAATCTTGACATCACAAATAATGCTGACCTTCTTCGAGAAAAAAATTACAATACCGCTGAATTGGGGAAATTTGTTGAACCCAATAAACCATTGTTGACGGATGACCAAAGGAAGGCTTATGATTATATCATGGAATGCATCAACAAAGAAAAAGGGGGTATCAGTTTTCTAGACGCTCCAGGAGGAACTGGTAAGACCTTCCTAATTAATTTATTATTAGCCGAAATTCGGTCAAAAAATAAAATAGCACTTGCGATGGCTTTCTCTGGCATAGCAGCTACTCTCAGGGATTGTGGAAGGACCCCGCAGTCGGCACTAAAGCTGCCTCTAAATATAAATGTGGAAGACTACACCGTTTGCAATATTAGTAAAGCAAGTGGTCAGGCCAAAGTGCTACAAACGTGCAAAATCTCAGTATGGGATGAATGTACAATGGCTCATAAGAAGTCATTGGAAGCCCTTGACAGGACTCTACGGGATTTGAGAAAGAATGATCAGTTGCTGGGAGGATCGCTGCTGCTTCTTGCTGGTGACTTCCGACAACCTCTTCCTGTCATAATTCGACACCGGCTGATGAGCTCAATGCTTTCCTTAAGATATCCACGTTAAAATCAAACATGAGAGTTAGGTTTTTTAGAAATGAGACAGCCCAACATTTTGCACATATACTCCAACAAATCGGTGAAGATACATTCCCAACTGATTCAAACGGTGAAATCAGCTTTACAGATGATTTTTGCACTCAAGTTCAAACGGTTAAAGAACCGATCAACGAAATTTATTCAGGCATAGCCGAAAATTACAAAAATCATGACTGGTTATGTGAAAGAGCCATTCTTGCGACCAAAAACGACGCTTTGCATGAATTGAATAGCCGCATTCAAGAAATGATACCAGGCCCAGTCAATGAGTATAGATCTATAGATATAGTAGTGGACAGTGGTGATGCAGTAAATTACCCCATTAAGTTTTTAAACTCACTAGACCCTCTCGGAATTCCACCTAATTCCACCAAAACTCTGTAACGGAACCAGGCTCAGTGTGAAAAGGCTGTTAACTAATATCAAAGAAGCCACAATATTAACAGGAAAAGAGAAAGGTCAGGACGTGTTCATTCCTCGGATACCGTTAGTCCCAACTAATATACACTTCAGTTTCAAACAATTACAATTTCCTGTTAGACTTGCTTCCGCCATCACTGTGAACAAGGCCCAAGGGCAGTCAATCAAGTGGTGCGGTGTTAACCTAGAATCTCCGTGTTTTTCTCACGGACAGTTTTATGTAGCATGTTCCAGAGTTGGCTCCCCAAAACACCTCTTTATCCACGCTCCAGGTGTAAAGACAAAAAATGTCGTTTACAGGCAACCAGTGGATTAGTGAAATTCGTTGCAGCCTTGATCTGTGTAGTTGTAAAGCTGTATATTTCACTGTTTACTGTACAAATTTTATTACTCGCTTTAATCATTGTATTCAATGTTGTTTGAAAGTTTAAAATACATGTTCATCGTTCAAACTAAACGCGTTTTCATTAAAAATATATTAATGTAGAGTAATAAACAGGCTAGATTTAAAAGTTATCTCTGTGTTTAGAAAGCTGTATCTCTGTATTACTATTATCTGTGTTTAGAAAGCTGTATATCTGTATTAGTAATCTCTGTATTTACCAAAGGTTGATCTCTGTATTTAAAAAACTACATATTTGACTGTCTACTGTACGAATTTTTATACTCACTTTAATCATTGTATTCAATGTTGTTAGAAAGTTTTAAATGCATGTTTATCTTTCAAACTCTTCGCGTTTTCATTCAACTCGTAATAATGTAGGATAATAAACAGGCTACATTTAAAACGTTATCTCTGTGTTTAGAAAGTTGTATCTCTGTATTAGTAATATCTGTATTCATCATTATTTTATCCCTGTATTTAGAAAAGTGTATCTCTGAATTAGCAATCTCTGTATTTAGCAAAGGTTAATTTCTGTAGTTAGAAAACTGTATATTTGACAGTTTACTGTACGAATTTTTATAATCGCTTTAATCAGTGTATTACATATTCTTTGAAAATTGAAATGAATGTTCATATTACAGACTTACTCGCGTTTTCATTCAAACAGTATTAATGTAAAGTAATAAACAGGCTACTTTAAAAGGTTTAATTCAAAAGTAATAAAGTCAACGGAAATGAATGTTTGAGGAAAAAAATTGTGTCAGTTTCTTTTTTTGAAATAAGATATGTTTGCCTTTGAAGATATTATGACCCCGGGAAAGGCTGGATATATATATATATATATATATATATATATATATATATATAAAGAAGAGTGTAAGCCGAAAAGTTAATTAAAAATTAAGCAACATTTTGGCGTTTTCTTTCAATATCTTTCGAAAATATAATTTCGCAAGAAACTATTTTTACGCCGTATTAAAGTTTAAAAATTTAGTTTTTCAGTGACACAAATTTTATTTTTTATTTTCCGTACAATTTGTTTCCCTAATTTTAATAACTTTTCCAGAATTAATTTTATACCTAATATGTATCATTTTTTTATTATTTTAGAATAAGAATAAATACGAAGAACTGTTGTCAGAACACATTAATCGAATTCTGTAAGAATACTATAAAAAAGTTTAAAAGCAGACGATTAAAGCATTATATACGAAATAACTGTTGATTTGGATTAATTTCATGTTTATGTAATAAAAAAATAATTTAATTAATTTTCTGTTTCATTAAACTTGGAGAAAAATAGCTGTATGTTTGACTTGATTGTTTATAGAATCTTTTGGTTCAACTGATATTCTCATTTTTATTTAAAGATGTTTCAGACGATAAACTGATATTTTATGTAATTATATTTTAAAGAAAAGTAATATTTGAATGAAAAATATTAGACATGAAATTAATTTAATCCCGAGCAAGGCCGGGATTAAATTAATTTATCTGAGGTCAAAAATTATTTTATCTGAGGTCTCAGTTAATATTTATAATTCTTCTCATAAATTTGGTTCTAAAAATTCATCATAAAATTTGATGTCATTTTAAAAATACATTTCTATTTTTTATATGCTTTTTATTTCCATGACAAGCTGTGAAAATACTTTTATTGTGGAATTGTTTGTTAGTTTTGGTATTACTTGCTTCAAATCTTTCATTTTTATGGGATAAAGTATTTGTGGCAAATAGAATAGTTCCATTTTTATCATAATGGCTTTGATTCAAAAATTTTCGCATTATATTTATACATTTCTGAAACAGTTTTATTTTAAAATCAAAAAAGAAGTTTTTTGTAAAATTATGTGATAAAAAATAAGGGAACAATATGCTTATTAAATATACATGAGAGTACTTTACGTGAGCTTTAACAAGAGCAATTCTCAGCAGACAGGAATATTTTATATCTTTTTGTTTTCGAAACTTCAAACTTTAATAAACTTGTTTGTCGTCCAGAAAGGAATGAAATTGAAGAAATAATATTTTCTGTTTACTCTATATATAAAATTCAATCTGCGTTTGTTTGTTTGTGTGTTTGAACCTCATACAATTCCGCACCTCTTGACAGATTAGAACGAAATTCGGCACACATGTTCCTTAGCACCTAGAAGGATTAACTACGCAACTAAAAAGTCTCTAACTTCATCTAAAGAGGGTGGAAGGGGGTAAAAGATTTAGCTTTTTTCTACCATAACTTTATAATATATCATCGTACAGAAACTATTTTATATCCTCTTAAAATTTAAAAAAATAACTTTTCAGTGACATCTGTTTCATTTCTGCCCGATTTTTTTCTCATTTATAATCAATTTTTAAAATTAATTTAAACACATTAAATAAAAATTAAGTTAAACACAAAAGTTAATTTAACCACACACAATAAACACAATTAATTTAAACACGAGAATTCTTTCGTTTGTTGCAATCTTAAACCTAACCACATCTATCACTCGTGTAATTTTCCCAATGTTAAATTGCTTTCTCTAGACATTTTCGCTTTCGCACGCAGAATTTCGCATCTTTTAATATGCGCGTTCGGTAAATTACATTTAAACACTTCTTTTTAAAATCGTTGCAACTTCATCGATAATTTGCCTTAATTTTGTATCAGATTTTAGCATTTTTAAAAAATGATGCTTACCTGTCTTTTAACTGACTGGTTTTTTTTTACTTTATCTCATTAAATAAGGTTATAGTTTATTTATAAGATTTTCAGTTTTTATTGCATTGTCTATGTTCTCGAACAGCCTTGAAAATCGTACTTTTTAAAACCTATCAACGGACAAAAAAAACGTTTGCATTTTTTTAACTACAGGTTTGTGGCCTCTTTTTTTTACCTTCATAATATCTATATTTGAGGCATTATTTTCCCTATTAACACATACTGTCATATCATTAGAACTCAAAATTCAAATATTATGTTTTGAATCTGTAGCTAAAATATACGATGTCTGTTTAGAAAGAAATCTGTCACACATGTTCCTTCGCACCTGAAAGAATTAATTAAAGAGAAAAATAGGTAATTTTTAAAGTTTTCCCGCAGTAACTTCAGAACATATCATCACACAAAAATTATTTTTGAACCATCCTAAAAGTATAAAAGATAGCTTCTCAACGACACATGTTTCACTTTTGTACCACTATCTCTTTGACTTTTAATCACTTTTCAAAATTATTTTAAAAATAATTTACAACGTTTTTGTTTGTTGTCATTTTAAACTTATTTCATTTTATAATCTTTGCCTATCCTCTGGCTTACTCACTCATAGAATTGGTCCTAATTTCGATTTATTAGCAGCAATACCATCTGATTATAATGTAAGACCTAGAAATTAATGCGGGTTTGCCAAGTTTGCGATATTTCCTTATTCAATTTCAGATTAATTCTATGCATCGTTAAAAAGTTTTTTCCAATGCTTCATTATGTTCTTCTAAGGTTTTACCTCAAACAATTAAATCATTAAAAAGCATAAGAAAGGCGCAGTTGGGGGCCGCGCCGTAGATTTTTTGTGAAAACTTCGGGATAAAATCATAAATGTTTCGTATTAATATGTAATTTATTTATCAATCTATTTAATACAATACTTACACAGAGCAGCATAATGGCTACAGAATAGATAAATAACAGGCTACCACAGACCCTTGCTACATGCGATAAACTTGTGATGAATCTATTCTGTAACCATTATACTACTACGTGTAAATATTGTATTAAAAGAGATTGATAATTAAAACGAAATACTTGCTTTATGATTTTTTCCCAACGTTTTCACGAAACATCTAAAGCGCGGACTCAAACTGCGCATTTCTAAAGTTTTATTTAGAGTAGCTTTTGATGGCGCCATCTGTTTGAAAGGATATAGAACTATATTTCGCGAATGCGCAGTAAAACATTATTTACTATAAATTCTCATATTTCCCATAATATTCAAATTTTAATACAATATTCCTTTTACGTATTGTCAAGTATTTTGTCAGTTTCGTACAATGAGGAAGAAAACTCCGCATGTTATAATCAAAACACATGCGGAGTGTTCAACTTAATACCGATTTTTATTGATATTCCGATAAATATTTTAATTGTCTCAATTTGAGTCCTAGTAATGCTTCTCATGGTCTTTAAAATGACACCAGAATCAACCTCCTAGCTAAATGCTTTTCCACACTACACTGATTTATAACCTTACATAAAGATAACAATCACGCGCATGCGCCTACACTGGTACGATGACGTCACAGGTAAAACAAATACTACGCGACAAACCCTTACAGATATGATCTGTCCGTTGTGGGGTCAACCATTCTTGACGCATTATTAGTCTCGTAGTTATTAGGGATTCAAATCTGATGGTATTTTTTCACAAGAAAGTTCGACCGACTATCAATGTAACGAGCGGAAAGACGTTTTCGAGTCAAAATGCCGCACGGTCGAGTTGAAACAGGACCTGCTTTTCCTCGGTCAGAGAATCATGTTCATATCGATGTTGATCCACTCACTCTATAATTCCGACTATATTTTTGTTTATTGTACACACAAAAAATTTATAGCAGAATTTTATATTGTAGAGTTACTGTCAACTAAAGGAAACAAAAATCAATCATAAAAATTGTCAATTTCTATGCAATTTGTAAGAAATCTGTCTGTCACACAGTCAAAGTGCATGCGAAACTATAATTCAAAAACATAATGATTTAGAAAGAGGAAATTAGGCGTTTAGTTTTATCACTGGAAATGAAGTTTTTTTAAAATGTGAACTAAATCCCTCCACTGTTTTACTGTCTGTCAATCTGTCTATTTTTACGTATGTGCAAACGACAATTCGAAGCGCATAAAGTCAGATATATTAATATCAGTGTGTTATATTCACAAACAAATCTGTAGTACATTAACCAAAATTGTAGATATGTGTCTAATGTTAGACAGAATGCATCAAAAGGTAGAATATCTGCCTGTTTCTTTGCTCGTGTGTATACGAAAATGATTACTCAAACACCTAACAAGTTAGATAAATGAAATTTGGTATGACACTAAAACTGTACATCTAAATCAAGGTCTGTATCCGTTCATTCAATAGGATGAGGTCCAAAATGCATACATGATTCTCTTTAATATATGAAGAGGCTAAATAAATAAACTAAAGAAGATTCGAACCTCTAGTCCGAAACATCGTAACGTGATAATTAGTTAGGCCTGATTCGTATAACTTTATATTATTTTTAAGAAATTACTCTTAATTATGCAGATTGTTTTAAGGTATCCGACTACGTTCGGATGCCTTTTTTTAAATAATGATATTTGAAGCAATATTTTTGTATTTTTATATGACATTAACTTAATAAATCATAGAAAAAAGTAAAATGAATTAAATATATTTTTAAAAATTTGAAAAAACTTAGATTTTTTTGCACTAAATTTGACCTTTTTTCAAACACCCTCGTTCAAAAAGAAATTATCAGAATGATAAGTCCTTTAACATGTATAATCTTTCAACTATTGGCTAGGTCCTGAAGCAAAATTTTTGCAATGTATCTAAAAACATGTAAATTATAAGAGTTTTAGTGTGAAATCATGAATTTTTAAAGAATTTTGGCCTTTTTTCAAATCTTAAAAGATACATAACTTTTTAATGGAGCATTATTTCACTTATATTTTGGTTCATTACCTAGACAATATATTAAATAATATGTATGCTAAATTGAGACGGATATTTTAAGTTGAAATTTAGTTATCGTGTTTGAAAAATGAAAATTTTGCAAAAAATCACATTTCGAGAAAAATGAGTTTAAAGTTTATGTTTTTAATTTACAATGAGAAGAAAAAAGAATTTTTCTTCTATACTCCCCAGTTTTGTAGGCTAGTCCTTAGTTTTTGCCAGCTTAGCGCATTTTTAAAAATTTTCTGATTGGAAATTTTTTTTAGTCGTTTTCTTGAACCTTATGCGTCATTATCGTTTTCTATCATTCAGCCGCCATCGATAGATTTGAATATTGTTTTTCAGTCAAATAACTTTATAATGCCTATTAGTTGATCTAGAGATACTTTTAGTGATTGATATTGATCATAAGTACAATTTATGTACTTTTCCTACGTTTATTATCAAAAATTATATCATTAACGGAGAATCAAGATACTGCAATGATTCAAAATTACCTAAATTTGCAACAATGTCACAGAAAACAAAGAAATTCGCACTGAAAATCTTTCAAAATAATACCTGGTATTTGTAAAATAGTATAAAACAAAAATAAACAATAAAATTTAAATATCTTAAGCAAAATCAATGAAAAATTAACGTATTATTTACCACTCCATTTACAACTGTCAAGTTCTACTAAAATGTCTCTAATTTCACTTCTGATCATCATAGATGTAAAATAAAAACTGTTTTGAAAACTAAAACCAATAGGCTTTCAGATACGACATTAAAAAAAAAATTATGATTTTCGGTCAAAAATGGGTTTTCGAACGTATGCGGATACCTTAAAAACCATTACCAAAATGCTAGGACAATTCAGGCATACGATAGGAATCCGAATTTGTATAGGAACGTAAATGCATCTAGGTGCGGCGGATGGCATACAAAATATTATATAATACTAGGGCGACGGAGAAGAATCCGTTTACAACATTTCATTTGAGATCAATACTGATACAGTAGATGCTTAAAGGTTTTTCCAGGTGCACTGACACACGCATTACATCGACACTGCATGGAATGCCGTTCCTTCTCGAAAATGTCAGGCGTATATAGAACACATACTGCTGCCTAAACAATTCTTCCTAATAAATTTTCCATCGACTTAATAGGTGTTTCGTATACGAGGCCTTTTTATAAAAACCCGTAAGAGAAAATCTGTGAAGGACAAATCTGGTGATCGTGATAATCACACGATTGTTGCACCAGTTTCCAGGAAAGGTGGCCTGCAAATATGATTGAACTTGTCTGTTGAAATTTGCGGGGGCTCCGATGTGCTGAAATTAAACACAGGACTCACAGATACAAGAACAACATTCAGCATTTCTGGCAGACAGCGGGATTTCTTCACACGTGTGACGTGATAACTCCTTCTGGCGACTTCAGTTGGCGTTTGAGCATGTTTGTTCTTATGTGATTTTGAATTCTTATCGGATGCCTGAATTGCCTCCTTTAATATTGGCAACGTTTCATGAAACACCCTGTATAGCAACGATATTATGCACACAAAAAATGTATTCAATATCATCAAAACTGCAGGGGCATATATCCAATAGCCAAAAAATACGAAAATTATTGTTGTAAAATGTAATTAATTACTCTTTTGATTTTTTTTAATTAGGGAAAGATTTTACGGAAATAAAACTGATATCACTCAAAGGATATATGTTTTTATTAATTTTGAAGTGGTGCAATAAAGGTTTTGTGCAATAATATGCTCTGGAGTTATCGAGGAAAACATTAAAATTGCGATTAATTTTTAATTCAATATCTAATTAAAATTTAAAAACCCTTCCTTATTAAGGACCTACCACCCAAGAAGTAACTATGTGCCAAATATGATTGCTCTAGGTTCCCAATAAACACTGTAAAGCGTTTTGAATGACAATTGCATCTTGCATATTGCATGTCTCAATTTAGAGATAGTAACCAGCCTACAAATATGATGCTCGCAAGACGCCCCTTTTTGTATAAGTTGAAAGGAGAAAATTCAAACTGTTTAAACTTCAGATGACCAAGTGAAAATTTGAAACATGAAAGGCGATTTGGGGTCATTTAATGACCTCATTGTTAAAAAACAGTTATTTATTTACCACATCAAATAAAACCCTAAACTTAGCTTTTAAAATAATTTAATAATAATATATATAAGAGTTGCAGCCATAGAAAGATATAGAAAATGCAATATAGTTGCAAAAAATAACTTCAAAATAAAATAATTATTAATTCCCATTACAATTAGGAAGTCGAATATAAAATGTTCAATGGAACTAAATTAATCTTTTTATTTATTACACTCATGACATTTTGTTATGATATTGGCATGATTTTCGCAAACAAATCGATTGCACTTGCCATATTTCTTAGTAGTTTTTTCCGAGTGTTTCAGAACACACAACCCACCGGCAAATTGAAATGTAATTTGCCGGTAATTTAATTTAAATTAAATGTATTGATTTTTTTCAATGGGGAAGCGATAAGTTCAGAATTTGCGATAAATTAATGTAAAACTGAGCTATAAAAATACTGAAAGCTGTATATTTTTTAAATTAAATATTCGGCAGAAACTAGAGTTAGGGTCGTTTTATTACCCCACTTGGTCATCCGAAAGTTTATTTATTTATTTGCCCATTCCCAGGCACAGCCTACCCAGAGGGCAATGCAGAATTTTGTTTGCTACAGGGATAGGAGGGCAAAGCTCATTTAGAGAGAGAGGGAAAGAGATTATCAAACATCATAACTGGCCGACTTCTTAAGATAAAATACTGTTCCATTAAAGGCTGTTTCTTATACAGGACCATTTGACTGGAAGTAATGATACGCAAACTTGAATCAAACTTTACTTCCTCATATAGAAAGTTCATAGGAAGAAAATACTGTCATCGTCAAAGAGCCGGACGTCGAAATTTTGATGAATCTCCACGGTTTGGCATTCTCTGGGCCTAAAGAAAGCATTTTGGAATTATGTTTGATTCTCTGCAAACAGGATAACTGAAAAATGCAAAGAGATAGAAGAAAGATATTTTACATGCAGTCATGACAGTAACATTGTATGTACGTATCTGGCGAAATACTTCAACAGGAATTCTGTCAATGCGTCTCTCCGTCTGAATGTGAACATGATAATGCCATAACGCGAGGAGCTTGATAGATGAAATTTGCATATGATCTTATCAACAAAATTTTAGATGTGTGTGAAATTCTTTTCACACATGCATTACCGGATTGATTATCTGTAGGTCTCTCCCGTCCTAGGCATGCCAACGCCATTTCTCAAATATACAGCAAGCTAGATTTATGAATTTTAGTATGTAATCTTAACACCAAAACTGTATATCAGTATCAAATTTTTAGACAAATTGATCAAAGCGTCGACTCTTTATTTGCCCGCTTGTGCGTAAAAACACTAATCAAAAACTCAACAAAATATAAACAAAAGACATGCTATATTGTAGAAGTATACGAGAAAGTTGAGAAGATAATAACGCTCCTGCTGCTGTGTGCTTTTCTTGCTGATAATAATGATGAGGCTAAAGATGATAGTGCAATGACTGATAAGTTATTTCTAAACGAATCTTCTTCTTAAAAAATACTTTTGCAAATTCTCAATGCTCATGCTTGGTCGTATAGCAGCTTTATTTCCCTCCGTGCATTACTGAACGCGAGTTCCATTATTGTTGATTTATTGTAATTCATATGTTAAGTTTGTTGTTACCAAAATGTCGCCTTTAATTTAATTTGATACTTGCCAAAAACATCCTGAAAATTAATTGCTGTTCTACTTCATATGAAATTTAAATAAATGAAACAGCCCAATTTCTAAAAATGATACATTTCAACGTAATAATCTAATAACGAAAAGTTTTATTTGCTAAAGGGTGGAAACAGCAGCCTGATATCATGCTCGGTTATTTTTCATAGAATACTTATTTTTAAGTATACTTATATTAGACATCCACAAAAAATGTAAATATGTTAATTTCCAATGTCTGCACAATTTTATCAGCTAATTATGCAGATCGCTTTTCAAGGTTTCTTAGATATTGCAAATTGTGGAATTATCGATTCACTGGAAAAAAATTCTGTCTTTTGGGTACATAGATACATATGTATACGACAGTCAGTCTCCATGTGACATATTTGATTCGAAATTTAATACAGATCTGCTAATTTAATGTTAAGGTCAAAAACTATTTGTATTTCTCTGGCTCTTTACGTTTTTTAATTATAATAATCACATATATACACGACAGACAGTCTCCATATGACGGATTTGGTGCGAAATTTAATACAGATCTGCTATTTTAAGGTTAAGGTCTCTAACTCTTTGTATTTCTCTGGCTCTTTACATTTCTCAATTATCATTATTTATTTATTTATTTAAAGAAAAGCACAATACAAAGAAGAAAACTCAATTTATCGAGTGCTATAAACGCACAAAAAACAAAAGCCACCAAGTGTGAACAAAAAAATGCACTAGAAAACAAAAAGTTGAACACAGAGAATATACAAAATCATAAAACTTTTGCAAATGTATAAATAATTAGAAACGAAAACACATAATCACAAAAGCACTAAAACACACTATGATACAAAAAGTCTTTTTTAAAAAATTAAAAGACCATTTCCAAAAGGCAAGGGTTAAAAAGTAAAATCACGCAAGTATCGAGTCTTCTGAAAACACACCAGGAGTTTAAAAGTTTAAAACGTAAATACACACTTGAGATAAAAATAAATTCAAACACGGTGCCAAAAACAGAGAACAAAAATTAAAACCTATAACAGATATTAAAGAAAATGGTCGATTACATAAGAACACGGAAAATCAAAACGCATAAAAATCTAAGATGTTGTAAAGGCAAAATAAAACACATCATTTATTTAAAAGATGCAAACATTTCGATTTAAAAGCAACAAGAGACATATTAAAAATGTCAAGTTCTTCAGAGAACTTGTTAAAAATTTTATAAAACCTATATAACGAGAACCTGTTAATATAAATAAATTTTGAATATACATTTGGAAAGGATATTTGGTTCCTTAAAAATCTGGCAATTCCTTAATAATCACATATATACCTGACAGACAGTCTCCATATGACGGATTTGGCTCGAAATTTAATACAGATCTGCTAATTTAATGTTAATGTCACTGATAATTTATATTACTCTTGCTCTTTAAGTTTATCAATTATCATAATTACATATATACCCGACAGACAGTCTCCATATTACGGATTTGGGTTGAAATGTAATACAGATATGCTATTTTAAGGTTAAGGTCTCTAACTCTTTGTATTTCTCTGTCTCTTTACGTTTCTCAATTATCATAATCACATATATGACGGACAGACAGTCTCCATATGATGGATTCGGTTATAAATTTATTACGCATGTGCTTTTTTAATGTTAAGATTACAGACTATTTGTATTTTTCTGGTTCTTTACGTTTCCCAATTGCCATAATCTCATATATACCCGAGATACACTCTAAATGTGACGGATTCGGTCAGAAATTTAGTACAGATCTGCTATTTTAATGTTAAGATCACTAATTATTTGTATGTATCTGGCTCTTTACGTTACTCAATTATCATAATCACAAGTATATACTCTACAGACAGTCTCCTTATGACGGATATGGTTCTTAATTTACTACAGATGTGCTAATTTAATGTTAAGGTGACAAACATTTTGAATTTCTCTGGCTCTTTACGATTCTCATTTATCATAATCACATATATACACGACAGACAGTCTCCATATGACGGATGTGGTTAGAAATTTAATACAGATGATCTATTTTAACATTAAGGTCACAGACTTTTTGTATTTCTTTGTCTCTTTGCGTTTCTCATTTATTATAAGCACATGTATATCCAAAGACAGTCGCAATATGATGGATGTGGTTCGAAATTTAATACAGATCTGCTATTTTAATATTATGGTTACTGAATATTTGTATTTCTCTGGCTCTTTACGTTTCTCAATTATCATAATCGCATATATACCTGAGAGACAGTTTCCATATAATTTATTTAGTTCGAAATTTAATTCAGATCTGCTATTTTAATGTTAAGGTCACAATCAATTTGTACTTATCTCGCCCTTTACGTTTTTCAATAATGATAATCACATATTTACCCGACACACATTCTCCATATGACGGATTTGGCTCTAAATTTTATTCAGATCTGTTTTTTAATATTAAGGTCACAACGAATTTTTATTTATCTGGCTGTTTACGTTTCTCAATAATGATAATCACATATTTACCCGAACGCACGTTCTCCATATGACGGATTTGTTTCAAAGTTTAATACATATCTGATATTTTAATGTTAAGGTCATTAACTATTTGTATTTCTCTGACTTTTTACATTTCTCAATTATCATAATCACATATATACCCCTCAGACAGTCTCAACATGACGGATTTGGTTCGAAATTTAATACAGATCTGCTATTTTAATATTATGGTATGTGCCTACCCTAAAATCGGAGTTCTCATGGAAATTTTCGAAATTTTTTTTATTATTTTTATATTAATGCCCATACATTTAGGATTCCAAAAATGGTTTACTTTAGTTTCTTCGATAGTTAGAGGCAAAGTTATTGCCTAAATTATGAACCAAAAGTAAAATTTTCGAAACCGAAATTAAGCCATAGAATTGTAAATTACGCATCTAAACAGTTATTTCTTTACTCATAAACAATGTGAATGTACAATTGGCTTTTTAAATACAGAATTAAGTTTTCTTTCTTTATTTCTTATTGTTTTAGTCGTATATGGCAACTGTTTCTCTAGATACGGGATATTTTGCATAAAGAAAATTTCGCTCACTCCAAACACTGCTATTAGGTACTAAGATAGCAGTTTAATTATTTATTTAGGATATATAGGGCTGATGAGTATATTTAACCATCTTAATGAAAACTTTGAACGAAAAATTATTTAAAAAAACTACACAGAAATTGATATTGAGAGAATTAAGAAATTCAAGCTGCCAACCATAACAAATGACCAAACCAAAAAACAAAAGAAAAAAATTAATGCTGAAAGAAAATCAAAGCGAATTAAAAATTAAGCCAAAAAGGCTTGACTTTCAAATATTGTGAATTTTAAGTTGTTAAAATACGCATATAATTTTTCGTGCGACTTTAAAATCTTTATCTGCTTTTTCTGGAAAATTGCTATTTCCATTTTTTTTTTTTTTTGATTACGAAAAATCTCATTTCCTAAAACTTTTAAAGTTATTTAAATAAAATTTAATCACAGTGTTCTATACATGTCTAAGTATGTTCTCAACCTTAAATAGTGCTTGAAAGTGTATAATTATTTATTTTATAGCTGTTTTTATTTGAAAACGTGATAGTTTTTTTTTCGTGTTGTAAGAAGCTGTTGCGTATACAAATTTTGTTATATCTCAGTAACTTTAATAGGTACTCTTAATATTCTGCTTCACAACGCAGGTAAATGTATAACAATGTAATGTTTCCTTCCCGCGAGAACAATTCCCATGAGAAAAAGAGTGCCGTCCCTTTTGATATTGGCGGTAAACAGCAGGAAAGTTGCACCTGGACATCGCTAACGAGACGGGCGCAAGAAAAAGGACTTCACACAGAGGGCCGCCACAATGCCGAGGAATCCATCACTGTCAGCGAGCACATTAGCGGTACCCTTTGGTGTCATCCCTGAATAGGCCGGTGATGGCGAAAACTCAAGAACCTTCTAATAATCGGGGTTGACGACTAGGAAGGTGAGCTGTTGGTCAACGAGAGTACCATTATCCAATGTAGGAAAGGGTAGGCGGAGCTCCACCCCCTGAAGGGGTGAATAAAAACTGAATGTTCGAGGGAAGGACGGCGGAGAGAAACGGATTAGAAGAGTCTCGAACGAGGTTTCAGGCTCCGGAGGACCGAAGAGAGCTGTGTGATCAGCGGATTGAAAGTCCCGACTGAATTCGGACTTCGGTAGGCAACCCCGAGGAATCGGCATCCCCGAACTCTCGGCTCATGAACTTGCGAGCACTCCTGGTAGTCTCGTGGTTCGGAATCACATTGATAGGTGGAAGCTAACCATCCTGAAATACAATTCTTTAGGGACTAATTGCCATGGAACTTTGACGTTCTAGAACTATGATCTTATTATTACTTTGTAAATAATCATATTTAATCAAGACTTCTCTGCGAGAAGTGTCTATTAATTATTGCTGTATTAATAAAAGTACTTAGGCCAACCTAAGCTTGAATTTATTTGGTCACACCTAGGCCAAGACATTATGACAAATATATTATTGAAACAAAAAGTGAAATACATGCATTAGAATTTGTTATAGGAAGTTTGGCGTAAACGTCATTTTTTACTAAATTTTAACCGAAAATGACTAAAATTTCGAAAATAAAGGTGTATTAGGTACATAGTGGGCGATATTATGAACACAGTTTCCAGTAGGAAAAATTCAGCTGTAGCAAAAAAAAATCTTGGTGAGTGTGGTAAACTTAATTGTTTATGTTTTAAATATGAATTTTTTCGATAACTGTTCAGATAATAGATTAGAAAAATTTTTAGACAAATTGCAAGTGAATTTGTCCTCTGATTAAAATAATGGCTTAAAGGGGGTCTGGCGACCATACTTTTTCTCGACAGCCAGTCTCCCATTGGTCGGATTTGGTTCAAAATTTAATACAAATTTGCAATTTAGTGTTAAGGCCATCATCAGGTTTGATTCGTCTATGTAATTTCATCTTTATTTATAGTAGAAATTTATGTTTCATCCGGCAACAAAATTTCTAAGAATTCAGTTTTGAAAGAATATTCAGCTTTTAAAGATGAAAAATACGTTTAAAGGAAAATTAATTTTTAATATTATATTTTAAAGCGAACCAGCAATTATTTACTTTATTTCTATTCTCAGTAGCATATGACATTAGGGCAGATTTTCAGCCGCTCTCGTGCTGGGATAACTTCTGATAGGGGATAGAGCAGAGATGAGATAATAGTAGAATAGAGTCTTTGTGTCGGGAAAGGGCAATCAGTGGCGTAACTATGTGGGGCAGGTTTGGCACGTGCCAGGGGGCAAAAATTCCCAAAATTAAGGAAATAAATAGTTATAATTAAAAAATATGCATGCTTTCTTAATATCTTCTTCTCAAGGTTCTTAAAATTGAAATGATTTCACCAAAGTTTGGTAAAAATTCAAGAATGCAGTCTCATTTATAATCGGGAACTATTCAAGCTGCGACAAAATGAAACATAATATTATATTTCAGAGATCTGCTGAGTAAAACACTCATCTATGGGATTAAAAGCTTGTTTTAAAAGAAGGTTGTCTTCAGAGATTTTTGTCTCAGGGGGGTGGAAGGTAAGGGAAGATAGTTGTGAACGATTATCTCTGCAGGGCTTCTCTTGGTAAGCCTGATTCATTCTGATTGAATATTGTCTTCTTCGGAAGTTCGTGAAAAATAGTTAGGAAAAGTGTAATTTCTATTTTCAGTGAGTAGAAAGCGAAAAAACAGAAAAAAATATGTACTTTTTTTCGGCGTAGAATAAACACACTCCAGCAGTTTGACAGACAGATAACTTATGTCCATCATTTCTCTATCATTACATTGTTTTGAATTATGAATATCTGCAAAATTTGCAAGCTGCAAATGCAATAGTAGTTTATTTTAAATTTTATTTCGAAAAGACCAGATGCAGTTGTTCCGACAAACATATAAAATATTTAAAAAGAAGGTTATCCTTATCATGAGTAGTAGTAATTCTAAGAAATTTTATCATGCCTAATCATGTAGTTCTTTTGTATATGATGTAAATAAGGTACGCATTTCGTTTATTTCGATAATAAAAATATGAAACGAATATTTTGCAAAATCTTTCCTAATTTAAGTTTTAGACAAATAACTTCAAATTATTGTTTTATTTTTAATTAAAATGCCAAGTTCAAGCTTTCGACTCGATTATCTCTAGAACGATACCTTTGCCAATATGTCGCAAATATGGTAAAAAAAATTAATTTGGTCCAAAATAAAACTGGAATTTTTTCGATTGCGTCCATACGTCACAGAAATATTTAAACATCTATAAAATTTTGAATCTTCTAGTCAAAAACGAATGACAGAAAAAATAATATTAAAAACATCCGAAGGAATCTGCAATTCATATCAGCTATGGAGATGGAAAGTGTCTTTCCTATTCTCCAAATAGCTCTGCAGATAATTTTGACGTTAGTAGCATCTATTGCAAGCTGCTAGAGATCTTTAAGAAAACTATAGCTCATTTTTTCATACCTCAGAGATTCAATGGGTAAAAAAAAGACTCCGTGATTTAGAACATTTTATTATAGAAAATGCAGAAACAAATGAAACAAATAAAAATAATATTACTAAAATTATAAACTCTTTTGTTTTATCAAAAGCTAGGAATGTGATTTTTTAACATTTCGGACTCCCTAAAACCTGCAACATTTTTACATACTATTCCCCTTTTTATATGCACAAATAATGTTTCCATGAATAATAAGAAAGTGCAATTTTATATACCATAGACAAATTAATAACGTTATAGTTTTAATTCATGTTTGATTCGGCATTTTTCTGCAGCAGCATGCCTCCTAATTCCATGCAATGAATTTCAACTTTGACATGAAGTGCTAGATAAAATATTAAAAGTTATTGGTCTTTATTTTGATTGATAAATTAAAACAGGTGTACGAGATAAATCTGTATGTCATAAAATATATTGACATAGTTACCAAGGCATTTGTATGATTTTATCTGTGTCAACTAAAGATCTATTTCAATATTTAGAGTTTCTATATAATGTCTATAGGACAAAAGTATTTTCGTTATTATTCGGATGCGTGTGGCATTGTTTAGATGTTTTAAGAGAATTTTACATTTAAAATTTTTTTCCAAGTATAAAGATAATGCATTTTTTATTTTTATAACTCTAATGTATCAAAAGTTTCATACAAACAGCTGTTTGAATTTCTTATTTGAGGTCTGTTTATGTTCATTCGGTCTGGAATGAAAGCTTCTCAGAGTTGATAGGAAGGAGATTAGGCAAGCTTTGTTCAAAAGAATACCGACTATAGTTCTTCTAATACCAGATCATTGTAGCTTAGACTCTGGTGATAATTTCTACGTGCATTATCTGTGAATCGTGTATTCAATCCAAAATAAAGAATAATTAAAGACGGAATAGAGATCACCTTCTTTTACTGCAAGATTACTGAAAATGTCTGCTCATAAACTACAGGAAGAATTTCATTTTTTTATATTTGTTTTCTTCTTAATAAGGGGAAAAACCAAATTGGAATGTACTAATCTTTCCATGAGAAGTTTCTTATAAAAACAGTCATGAGGACGAACCATCTTCAAAAGTACAAAATATAAAAAGGAAAGTTTAAAACTGAGCTCGGAAATGATATTTTATACCTCATGTGGATCTGTCAGATTATTTTTGATTTAAAAATAGTTAGCACTGGAAAAAGAACTCTAAAAAATCGTAGAAAATTTACCGCTGGTTTAAACAAATCGAGTTCCATTTTTCGAGCAATTGGTCCATCTGAAACAGGGAAAAATCTATTAATTTTAAATTATTGTAATATTTCTTCAGTGAATTAACTATTTCTCTAAGAAATCACAAATTATAAAAAATATTAGTGCGATATGCTTATGCTCTAATAGCAAGTATGAATGATCCTGGAGATTTCAAACGCATGCTATGCCATCTGATGCACTTAACTTTCCTAACCAAATATTTTCATTATAAAATATTTGAGATTAAAGTATTAACAGGAAAAAATATTGAATCTACAGGCTTTTTCTGACTTTAAGGTAAATAAGGAAAGAATTATATGAAACCCATTCTGATGTTTAGATTTTTTTTAAATTTCAAAAGAAGCTGAAAAGTTAAAAAAAAATTAAAATGTTTCAGAAACGCTGAATTTCAGAAATTTTTTTCTTAAATAATCCGTTGATCATGTATGGATGATATAAAAATACATATTATTTAAAGAATTTGGAAATGAGAAAAATATCAAAGAACATACGATGGAATATTGTGGTATTTAATATGGCGTTTCAGACATTTCAATAATATAAATTTTCGATAAATTTAAAAACATGAAATCTATTAACATTCATTCTGATCGCTAATCTTACTAACTAGACTTAGAGTACGAAGTGTATCTTGCAGCAGAAGCAAATCCATAATCGTTTTGAAAATAATAATGATAATAGATAATTTTTCAAAAATTTCATAACTTAATAAAAAATAATAGTTAATAATTTTTTGAAAAAGTAACCTTTTCTCTAAAATACGTTTAGAGTTTTTGTATTGAACTACACTCATGTCCATAAATTAAGGATAATGAAGTTCAGGCAAAGAAAGAGACAGAAGCAAAACAAATTTGACTTATTTGTAAAGTCTATTTATTAAACAAAAGGTAAAGAGCAAAACAGATGCTATATGTTTGACATAATTAATAAAAATTGCGATTTTTACTCCCTGGAGCAAATTTCCAAAAAAGAACCTATTTACAAAAAACAGTATAACATGGTTAGTATGATGGTTAATACGGAGTATGTCTCCCGGACGATGCAATACAGGCCTTACAACGCCTAGGCATGCTGAGTATCAAATTATCAATCTGATCTTGGAGAATATTACACCACTCATCAAGCAATGCCCTCCGAAGTTCCGGTAGACAGGTGGGAGGGGGTTGACGGGCTGCAATTCGTCGGCCAAGCATATCCCACACATGCTCTATTGGATTCAAGTTCGGTGAGTATGCTGGCCAATCCATACGGGTGATATCCTCCGATTGAAGGCATTCGTCTACAATGTTTGCACGGTGAGGACGGGCGTTGTCATCCATAAACAGAAATTCAGCACCCATGGCGCCCCGAAACAAACGCACATGTTGTTCCAGAATGACATCCCGATAGATGTGGTCTGTCATCGTTACACTCTGAACATGCAGGTCAGTTCTGGAACCAAGAATAATTCCTCCCCAAACGAACCATCCTCCACCACCGTAACGGTGTCGTTCAATGGTGTTCTCTTGGTGGTAACGGGTACCTGGCACTCTCTAGATGAAAGTCCGGGGAGAATAAAACTGCAAACTAAACCTGGACTCGTCGAAAAACATCACACAAGACCACTGTTGCGGTGTCCACAATGCATGCTATCTACTCCAGTCTAATCGCAGGCGACAGTGAGTTGCGGTAAGTGGAACACATCTGACAGGCCTACGAGCATATAGACCAATGTGCCCTAAGCGTCTGTACACGGTCTGCCTTGAAACTGTCGTACCGGTAGCTGAAGAGAGCTGACGAGACAGGTCTGATGCTGTGCTCCGTTTGTTTCTTTTGGCAGTGACTGCCAAATACCGGTCCTCATTCGGCGTTGTATCTCGGGGGCGACCTGTGCTGTAACATCTACTCACATTACCATCATCTTGGAATCGTTGCCAAAGCCTGGAGATGACACTCTGGGCGATTCCAAGTTCCTCGGATACTTCCAGCTGGGTACGTCCACATTCCAGTCTTCCGATAATTCTACCACGTAAAAAATCATCCAAATGCTTTCTTTGTGCCATAATTATGCAGTTATTGCACTGAAAGGTTTTTAAGCGCTTGTGAACAATTTTACTTCTTTGCCACCATTCCTTATATACCTCTCTCTTACACTCTCGTCATTGTGACGTACTATCCGCGCCATCTGGTGGTTTCCTGTAATTTGCATATTCTTCTTCAAGATGTGTGTGATAATTCTACAGGTGAAATTTTTATTTTAGAGTTCAATTTCTGTGATATTCTGAATTATCCTTAATTTATGGACATGAGTGTATATATTATTTTTATTCGAACTTTAAAAAGGCATTTTAATTATGGATAACAATGTAAGTATTATTTTAAAATGCAGAATAATTTTGTAATATTGAAATTCAGTAGAATTAAAAGTTATTCAGCATAATTAAAAAATCACGATATGAAAATAATTTTCATATCGAGATTTTTTATTGATAATTCAAATAAAATGATGCTTATTCAAATAAAACCCCTCCTACGTACAAAAAGATGAAGAACAATTTTATCCAATTTAATTCTTTTCCAAACAACTATCTCCTTCGAAAAGAAATTATCCATCAATTCGAAAAGAACTTTTTGCAATTTTCATGGGTATTAAACATTTCAGGGAATTTTTATATGTCAGACATTTTTATCTCTTGACAGATGCTAAGTCATTGACTTATCATATGAATTTCGATAAGCAGCCAGATATTGTTAAACGTTGGTTATTATATTTACAAGATTTTTCTTATAATATTGATCATATTAAAGGTTGTGACAATCCAGCTGATTTTCTTTCTCGAATGCAAACTGAGGATGTGGAAGTAAATAATCTTTTCCATATAGGTGACCAACTATCTCACAGTAATATAAAAATTTGTCAGTCAATGGATTCCTGCACTAGTGAAATCATAAAAAAGATTGAGAAAAATGACACCAAAACATGTCAAAAATATTTTATTGATTTTTACACAGGATTAATAATGTTTAAAATAAAATCAGGAAAGGATAAAATATTGATTAAAATATATATTCCCAGAAATTTAGTGGGAAATTTTTTATTAGTTGCTCCTACTCCTCATTTTGGCGTACAGAAAAGTTATGATTTCATCTAAATTAGGTATTTTTGGCCTGGAATGTATGCAGGGGTAAAAAGTGTTTTGTGAAAATTGCTGCAATTGCATGCAAATTAAACCTAAACGTAAGACAATTACTCATTCTATTCCAAAACATCATTTGGCACCAGGTGAATTTTCGGCAATTGACATTGTGGGTAAACTTCCTTGCTCAGTTGACAACCAAAATTACATTTCAACCATTGTAGATCAGTACTCGAGATATTTAGAAGCTATTCCTATATCTAATACTACTTCTAATACAATTATTAGACATTTAAATTACTATTTTTCTAGATTTGGTTTACCTAAATACATACTGTCTGATAACGCCACTTATTGCAAATCTGATGAGATTGTAATTGTTTTATGAGTCTTTAAAAACTGAACACAGGAAAAGTTCTATTTACTATCCGAGATCTAATGGACTTCTGGAGAGAACTCACTGAGTACTTAAAGAATCTGTAGCTTCAATTTAACAAAAAGTATATGATTGGTCAAATAGTTTATTATTCTTTAAATTGCATTATAGCAACTCCAAACATGTTGTCACACAATATACATCCGCAGAATTATGTTTTGGGAGGAAGGTTAACATTTCAATTCATTCATATGATGATCCTAAATATGTTGATAATTTTTCTATATATTTAAATGAGGTTCAAAAACAACTAAAAGAATTCAATGAGAGTGTTAAAGTAAATGAAGAGAATTACTTTAAAAAACCTGATAAATACAATAAGGGTTGTAAGAGAGAAAAATTACAGTTAGGGGATAAAGTTTTCATGCGGGTATTTGTTGATCCACAGGTGCTGCATCCTAAGTACAAAGGAAATTATGAGATATCTAAAATTTTTAGAAATGAGAATTATTTAGTTAAAGTAACAGAAGGTGAAGAAATGAAATTTGTAAATGTACATGTAAATAAGATATTCAAAGAACCAGAACTCAGAGAAAATTGCAAATCTATTTAAAATTTTGGAGAGTGTATATATATTTCTGTGTTTGATGGCAGATCTATTTCAGTAAAGAGTAAAATTTTGAAATTTAATGAAAGAAGATTAATCGTTTACGAAATCTGTTTGACATGATATTATTTTGACTATTTTACAATTTTTGAAGACGTTCAAATTTTCGTTTGGATTAGGCAGGCTGGATCCGCTTTTCTGAGGAATAGTTAGCTTAGTGTTGCATCTTTAAAAAATTACATGGCAAGTTGTATTCATGCTTTGGTGGATCTGTTTACATCTCGAATTGGTTCTGTTTACACTTATTGTTGTTTTAAAATGCGAATGATTAATATAAGATTTTTTAAAAAAACTAGTAACAAATGTTTTCTATTAATGATGAAATAAATTGCTGTTGAATAGTTATGACTGGTTATTCATGAGTTTTTATGTATATGATTTTATTACCTGGTTAACTGCAAACTTTTATTCCTAAAGAATTCATATACCCTTACATGCAACTGTGATTCAATGAAAAACCAATAAGATGAATGATAGATTCTGAAAACATGCTGATATGTATGTAAGAAAATTGTACAATCAAACTATGACATAGGAATCGTATATTGAAAAGTGAAATTGATGAATTGTTAGGCACAGAACATAAATGGACTGTTCATAACTTTGCAAAAAATTTAATTTAATGACTACTATTACTCGAAAATTTTTAAGTGTTATTGTAATCATATATATTTTGCATATTAGTCAAGTGAATGTTATCTAGTGTATTGATGAATTTTTGAAAATGAAATTTTTTATTCAGATGTGTGTAATTTTGATATAAAATATGCTATCGGAGTATATTCTGATATTCTGAGGTTTTGAATATTCAGACTTCATGCATGTGGAAAGGTTAATTATTTGCTTTGCCAAGTATTAAAAAAATTGTAATTATTGGTATCACTATTTTTGAAAATGTATCAAAGAGTATTGATGATATGTCATGTACAATTATGCACTGGTTAAGATTTTGTAATATCCCATTGGTTCGAGGGCTATTATGGTTATCTTGGTCGAATTTATGAAATTTTTGAAGTTTAATATTCAAATTTTCTTTCTGCAATCATTGATATGAAATTGCTGCTTGCATATAGTGGGTGTCAACTGAAGTTCATTTGCAGTGATGTAATATGTTTTGTATCATATTTGCAACTTTTATGTTTATTTTGGAGTTCTACTTGGAGCTCTATTCTGCTTCGGGGGGAGGAATACGAACATTACTGTATTATAGTTGGACTGAAGGTTTACAGGAATGCTATAGTTGGACCAAAAGTGCACAGATTATGTTCCAATTGGACCAGTGTTAGAACAGTTTTTGTTAAGAAGAGTATGAGTGGCAACAGGTGGAACGCACGTGGTGTTTCTGGTGGGGCATGGCAGATGTGATGGAGTATTCGTTAAGATGTGGCTGGAATGAAGTCGACTTCGATTGCTGAGTTTTTGTGGAGATGTCTGGAGCTTCAAGATGTTAGTCTCGCCGGGGTGTTTCTGAGCGAAATCCCCTGATATGGTTCTTAATAAGAAAGTTGGGACTATTCTACAGGCGTTCTCACATCACATGTTGTTTCTATAGTAATGGAGGATACGGTCATTTTTGTCTTCGAGCTCGATTTTCGTCCTGATTTTCAAGCATGCATTGGTAAGACTTTCCTTTCTTTAACTGCGGTTAAAATATTATTTTCCCCAACATGTATCATGATGTTATAACATTTTATAGTACCTTTTACAGTTGAAGTAACATTTTATCCCAGTTTGTGTCACTATGCTGAAACATTTTTATAGTACCTTTACACATTTTTGCATACACGTGTTTTAATTGCTTAATATGAGTTGGTGTATGGAATGATTGTTCTACAGTAAAGTCGTGATTAATTGTTAATAAATAGAGTTTTTTCGTCTAACTCAATCCTGTGCTCTTGCCTTTGGTGTACTAATCACTTATACGATCACAGTGCCATTTTATATGTATTTCTTTTCAGCTACAGTGTTAGGCCTAACTTAACATTAATAGGCCAACAATACAGAGCCACAATCTATTTTTAGCATTAGGTACTATATTCAAAATACTAATTTCTATATTTTCGAATCCATGGGAATTAAAATACCCAATCTCTATTTTGTTAATATTATTATTTCTATTAAAATGCTTTTTATCAGATATATCTTGATTAATTCTAATATTTATTGTATTAGATATCTGACCAATATAATTATAGTTACATACTTTGCATGTTAATTTGTATATACAATTATATGTCTTACAAAAGAAATGGCTTGAATCTTCATTAATTTCTTCTCATTTATCATAATACAAGTTTTGCATCTCTTGTTTTTACATTTTTAGAACTTTAATATATCTAAATTACACTTTTTATTAACAATAATATTCGTAAGACTATCACTATTTTTCTTAAGATTCGAGTTCCAAAAAATCCTAGTCCCATAACTTTCTGTAATATCATTCTTATATACATTATTGTTGTGAATGTGTCCTTATATGAACTTTAGGATGTATCATATCCTCATTATCTACTATACTTAGTACACTAAATTTATTATTAGTTACTATTTCATAATCATGTGCAAGATCATATACAGATTCAGAACCATCATTTTTTATTTTCATTAGCTTTTTTTGTTAACCACTACATACTCCCTGTCTCCCAATACTCTATCTGCTTGACAAAATTGCTGTGACCTCATCTCTCTAACCTTATATCACTAAAGATAATACAATTAATTAAAAGAATGGTAAAAGTATAACGATGATATACATACCATTATAGTTTATCAACGAGCCTAGACTTACTAATGAAGTACTCTTAATTGCCAGTCGCTATATAAATATTTTTCATCATAATCATAATTAGTATTTCAATTTAATAATTTTCAAACTATCATTGTTAAAAATCCCATTGTATTCCAAAAAATACTCCACTTCTCTATTTTAGACAAATATAAATCATCATAGCCTACATATATCTCTATCCCACTAAATTATCAAACAAAGACTCAAGCATGTAGAGAAGGAAAACAAAAGGAACAAGTAGTTAATTTTTATACTTTTGTTATATATATATATATATATAAAAACAAACAAGAAACACATATATATACACTGGCATACAAAAGTTAAGGAACATTTCGTAAAATGCGAGAAATTTGCAATTAATGCGAAAACTATGGTACGAAATCAGTTCTGGAGAATCGTGTGACAATCAATAGAGTATCATATACATATTACAGTGAAGATTCGGTCACGAGGGCAGTTAGAGTGACCACCAGAAAGGGATGAAGGCGAAAATGGTGTTTAACCCATACTGTTTCACAGAAATATGATAACAAGATGTAACTTTTATCAATGGTTATGGTTTAATGGTCATAATATTTACATGCATTTTCGTAAGCATAGAACAAATATTCGGGAAGATATAAATGTTTCTTTAAGAAATCAGAAATTTTTCCACATGTGTTTTGCTTGTAACATGTAGAGTTTTCATTGAAACAGAAACATTGAATTTTTGTAAAATGAATATCCTGAATACCATGAACACTTATAAATTAAATACATTAATTAAATTGCATTTTCTCGTTCGAAGATTAATTCGTTAACGTTCGTTTTCTCCATTCGAAGATTAAAGTTTAAAAAATATCAGTTTGTGCAATAACCCTCATCATTTAGCTTCTCTTAAAGAGAAATTGAAATTCACCTCACTGAAATGCGGACAGCTTTCTGAATTTTAATGGGATTCAACTAAATTTTTTTTTTTGAAGTTGCTCTATATATCTGGCTTTGAAGTTATGAAAGAAAAATTCGCTGCGTCTCGCACATGCGCAGTAAACAATTATTTAGTACAAACACTCCTATTTCCTCTAATATTCCACGTATTTACTTCTAAGTTTAATACAATACTTCTGTACCATATTGTCAAGTGTTCTGCAAATTTCGAATAATTTGAAGGAAACATCTGCATGTTATAAGCAAAACAAATGCGGAAAAATTTGGGATTTTTAAACAAATATGTATATCTTTATTTTAAATGCGGAACTGTCTTTAGGATAATGCTGAAATCATAACAATAATTGCAACTATTAAATTGGTATGTTACAAGATATATGCTTTCACTATTCGAATCTTGAAATATTGTGGGGATTTATTCCCCTGTTTTTCCGTTTTTCCAACAATTGGCTTTCGCAGAGGTTTGGCGCCACATATCTAGATTAATGTGACACATATCTTTTCCCAAGACTGATTGTTATTTGATCGTTGGAATTCCAATTCGAGGTTGTCGTTCCCACAGTAGTAATAGTTTTAAATTAAACTATCTTTTGTATTTCATTTGCATGATTATTGATAAGGTAAGTTGATTTTATTTTTAATGTTTAGATTAATATATATATATATATATATATATATATATTGAAAATATAACACATTTTTTTATTAATTTATTTATATATATATATATATATATATATATATATATATATATATATATATATATAAAAGAGGCAAAACATAATAGAAAAACAATAAAATAAATTACAAACATTCATATCAAATTCGAAAGAATATGAAAAAAAAAAACGATTTGAAAGTATATCCGAGTAAAGACAAAAATGCGAATAGTAACAAATGGGAAAATGTATATAAATAAAATATTATATATTTTTATATATAAATATGAAAGTCAATGAAAATCAATCAATGTCAAATTTAAATGGATAAACAAAGACTGTAGTTTATCGGTAAAAGCGTATTGATGCTCATCAGGTGTAAATAAGTGAAATCTTTACGAAATTAGAGAAATTATAATGCTTGCTGCGAACAGTGTTAGCATACAGCTAAAAACACTGTATTCACCCCGAGCATTATGATAAACCAAGAATTAGAATTCGAATGAAATACCAATTATTAAAAAATATTTTACCTACCCAAAACTGAGGGATGCAGCCAAAGATAGATAGGACAAAGAAATGAACGGAACGCTTCGTGTAGGGTCAGGAGGTTTACGAAATATCAAGTTACTTTCTTTTGCGCCAAAATTCTAACGTTGGGGAAGTTTCGATTAAGATTAAGGTACCGATGGAAAGAAAAATTAAATCGATAGAGATTGAGAAAACGATGAAAATTGCTTTTACACTTCTGTTATGATTGTTTTTTATTTGTTATATATGTTACAATGAAAACCCGAAATCAGTCAAAACCCGAATTAACCAGGAAAAACGCATTCCAACTAAGAGCACTAGAAAAACCCCGATTTAACTAGGAAAAACGCGTTCCAACTAACAGCGCTAGGGAAAACCCGTTTTATTCGGGTTTTGACTGATTTTTTAGATAATATTATTTGTATCTATTGAAAATTATTTTATTATTGCAACTATATATTATATAACAAGTTCTAATTTAAATCTAACTATACTTATATAAAAAAGTGTTTGAGGAAACAACCTATCACTGATGAAAAAATACTTTATTTGGATATTGTTTAAGGTATGTGACTACCTTCGGAGCACTTTTTTTTAAATATTTGAATTTTCAATTAAAGAAATATGTTTTTAATTAAAATGGAACATAAAACTATGAATTTAAATGTAATTTCTATGAAATTATTTGTGACTTTGGAAATATTGACAATTTTTAGTAAAATTTTAGTAAAAAATTACAGTTACGGCAAACCTTCTACTAAAAATTCCTATAAATATATTTCAATAATATTTATACAGTACATTAATAACATCTTTATCTGTGTTATGAACTAAAAGATTTGCAAAATTTCTAAAAGTTTTTGATATATTCCAAATTTTGTGCCAAAACTCATTAAAAAAAAAGTAACGTTTCGTTTTACAAAAAAGGCAATAAAATAAATAAATATGTAGATAGGGGTTAGATTCTAGTTCATAACACAGATAGAACTGATTAAAACATTTTCTCAAAATTTCAATTCAATATCTTAAAAAGAATTTTTGTTGTGATGTTTAGCGTAAAGTCAAATACTGAAAAACACAGTTTCTCAGAAAACACATTTAAAGATTTTAATACAGCACAAAACATTTTCTACCCACTTTGCATTCTTAAAATTCACCATATTTATATGTCAAACCCTCTTTAACTTCATTTTTAACTAATTTTGATTTTTTTTTAGATTTTTGCTTTTTTCTGGAGAGTTTTGTGGAAGGTAACGATTGACGTTTCGATTTCATAACTCTCTCTTTGTCGATTCCCATATATTTTTTTAGTGTCAGTGGAACAATTGGTATTTTTAAGTAATTGAAAATAGGTAACAGTCCTAAATATCCTGAATTAAACAATAAAACTGCAATATATGAACCTAAAAACAAAGTTTTCTGCTGAACAAATGTTTCTTTCGGTAAAATAGTCCACAAGACGTTGTTGAAACTTTCATTATTGTTCTGTGTCATACCATGCAGGCATTTTTTTAGCAAGTTTTTGTCACACAGTTCTAGATAAGTTGCTTTTATCACTTTCATGACAGAAAAAGGGAGACCTGGTGATTTTTCCAAATATTGACTTTTGTCGGATAAAGCTCGCTTATATCGACACCAACTGTCTTTCCCATCTGGACACTGCCCATGCATGAGGTTTCGATTGCTAGAACAGCAGTGAAAGAAAGCAGCTATTACTGCAGACTGCATCTTTTCGATACTTCCAGCATTGCTGCGGATAGCAATGCCGTAATAATTTTGAAGTTTGTCGATAAATTTATCGGTTAATTTACCTTTTCCACCGAGTCCTTTGGTTTTTTTTTTTAATTTCCTAAGCCGTGAGCCTACTCTTTTTTGTACATGTCCTATACATTCGAGCTTTGTAACTGTGTCCTCCCCATAGATATCCTTCACTTTCAAAAAGGCCTTGGAATCACCATCTCCGTAGTATTCAGTGTATTGTAATTCTCGTTTCATTACGGATCTTTCAAAAATTCTGAAAGCTCCAACAGATTCCATATTTCCAGATGAACCTTTGTAGTTGGAACATTCATGGTCGCATTTGATGTTCATTTCACACATTTTACAATATTGCGTCATAACTTCCAAATCCAATATTTTCCCAGTGTCGATGGAAATAACTGAGACGCAGCCATTTAGTGACATATGGCCTCTCCGTTGCCACGTGCCATCAACAGAAACACCACAAGTTGTGGTTTTTTTTAAATTTTGCACTTCTTTTGATGCAGCTTTCATATTTTCTTCACAACTATACTTCACTGCTTCCAACAGTTTGAGTTCATGAATTCTGAATGTTTTCTTGCAAACATATGGCAAATTTAAAGTACATAACAATTTCATCCCAGCAGAAAATCCTCTGCCCATTAATCTCAAGCCAAATACCAACAAAGTATTTAAAGAACACTTTTTATTCTCTTTGGGAGTTGATGTAAATCCAGCCATAAATCCACATTTGCAAAGTTTGAGCAAAGTCCTTCTTTAGAATCTTCAGTCAGTTTCAATCCAGTTTCAAAACATTTTGGACAAGAAAGAATCGAAAATACTCCAAGTAAAGTTTGGATATCAATTATTCTGTTTCCTTTTAACTCCTGAAAGTCATATTCTAGCCCATCAGAACTTTCCAAAGTGTTCAATTTTGTTGCACTTGCAGTAGACACATTATTCTTGGGGACAGAATTTCTGTGCCTGTTTCCATGAAAGCTACGCTTTTTAAACTTCTTAGACCTAGCTTTTGGCATTTTGAAGTGATTAATAAATAAATTAAACTTAAAATAAGATAAATAAAAGAGTTGACACTAAAAATATCGAGAAATAGCCAGTAAACAAGAATAACGCTTTTACAATAACAGTGTAAACAAACTGCAAACGATAATAGTATTGCCGTTCAGTAACACAAACTTGAATACAAAAACAGCTGCCAGATGCAAATAAAATTAATAAAAAATAAATAAAGGAAACGTAGATCTATATTTTAAAAAAGATTTGGGCATTTATATTGCTTAAAAGTCACAAAATAATCGTTCAAACTAATTGTTTATATTTTCACGTCTCTTTAAACGACCACTTCCGGTATCAAGAAACCCATTTCCGGTTTATTTATTATACTATAACTTCGCTTCTAATTATCGTAAAAACAAAACTGAAGCAGTTTTGGAATCCTAAATGTATAGGCTATAAAATGAACACATAAAAAACTCGAAAATTTTCACCAAAACGAGGATTTTGGGGTAGTCACATACCTTAACACAGTACCGTTATTACAAATTACTTATTTCGACAAGGCAAACTACTGTGACACTTAGAATTGCAAAGAGAACCATTTTTCATACAGAAACATCTCTTTGAAGAACAATCCTTTTCACAAGAACAGCGGGCGAACCTTGTACAGTTCCTACAGCTCCTTTTCTTGCTGCTGTTCTCACCGAAATTTCCTGAACCGGTACTTGCTCTTGAGTCAAGAAAATTTGCATTGATGCATCGAATTCAGATCTGAAAATCAGTGGATATGATAAACTTTTGTGTTAAACTTGCACAAAAATTACACATTTTCAATCTTGGGACAGTGGGAGCGATCACCCCTCCCCCTTACAACTAGTGAGCTAGATGTATGATGCCAAAATACTATTTATTCTATCATAATTTGAGAAAATCAGTTTTTCAAACTCTTTGACACTCTTTTTTGCTCTCCCCCTCCCGAAAAAATAAATTCCCCGGCTATGACCTTGTCGCCCCCCTCTTTACGAGTGGTTCTGGATCCGCCCCTGATTAGCTGTAGTCTACTGTATAAATACTTACAGAATTTAAAGTTAATATAAATAATAACCATATATTTATTGAATAGATACTGAACTAATTTAGTTTAAATATCATTTCTTACCTCGAATACAATTTGTTCAGAACTCCATCTTTTGTACCAATTTTGTACAGGCCATCTTTATTTTTTTCAAGCACTACACCGATGAGATTTCGCAAGTCCGCTTTTGCTCCATCAACATACGGAATGGGAATAACAACATTACCTCCAATATCGACCTCAGGATACATTGCATCGGAGATCTTTTTCATTCGGTTGGCTTGTTTTATTAAATTTTCTTTGGCTTCCTTTCTAGTTAGAAAAATGTTGGTAGACTTACTAACAAGCATATATTTCCCTGATTGTCCTTGTTCAGTTTCTTGTTCTTCTACATTCATGTCCTCGAAAATTTTCGGAAGTTCATCCTCGTCTTAGATATTTTTTATATCTGATAGCAAGGTTGAGGTTGCCAGCCCAACTCTTGGTTCAATCACAAACATAGCTTTGTATGGTGATTGTTTAATTCCTGAATGCAGAGCTCTGTTTTTCATGAATTGGACAAATCGAAGACCATTGGACGACTTTGTAGTTTGATTATCTTTCATCCATGAAACCAACATATTTTCTATGTCCTGGTTGACCCTCTCAACCGAACCCTGCGACTGGCTATGACGACGCTTCCCATGAACAATCTTCAATTCTGGCCAATATGTACATAACTGCTCTATAACGGAACTTAAAAACTCTCTTCCATTATCAGAATGTAATATACAAGGAGCCCCAAATGTCAAAAAAGATATTAAGTAGTTGCAAAGAAACCTCTTCCACTCTTTTGCTCTGAAGAGCTCGCAGTGACACAAACTTTGTTAAATGGTCCCGCTAAACCGTAATAAACCTAAATTCATTATCTGCCTGAGATTGCATGTCAATCAAATCCACTTGGCGGCGACTATTCTTTTCTGAATGAATAATAGGTTTAGAAACCAAACCTTTCCTTTTTATATTTTTTTTCTGTTGGCATGTTTCACACATTGAAAAAAAAATTGTATAATCTCAGTAGTTATGTTAGCATATTTCCTTGAAGTTTCAATTTTGAGTCTGTCTCTATCACCGTGTCCTATTACCACATGCGCACTTTCGACAACATCAAAAATTTCTTCAAATGGTAAATAATATTTTATGGGCTCATTTGAAGATACCAACTTTTTTACTCCACTGATTTCAAGAATATCAAACCTTTTTAATATGCGGTGTTGAACAGAAGTCTTGCTAATGGCGGATTTTGCTTCTTCAACCTCTGATAAAAGAGTATTTTATTTATCACTTATCATAACATTAAACTTAGTTTTTTTTTTCATCTAACAACTGTAATTGTTCAAGAAATCTATTTTTCCAATTTTTAGCACAAAAAGCATCAACATTTTCTTCACTCAGCGTAACTAAATCAAACAGCACAAGCACATTCCTGCAAGAATTAAATTAGACGACTGCACTTGCTTTGAAAATTTCACAAGCAACAAATCCAGATTCAAGCGGTTTTAACTGGACAAAACCGGTTTAAACCGGAAATAACAGATTCAAGCGGTTTTAACTGGACTAAACTGGTTTAAACCGGAAATAACAGGGGAAACAGGTTTTCCCTTGCGTTGTTAGTTGGAAAGCGTTTTCCCTAGTTAATTCGGGTTTTGACTGATTTCAGGTTTTCACTGTAACACGTATATATTTCGTTTATGTAGTCATGAAGCAATAAACAAGTCGAGTACAGAACTAATTTATTTACAAAAGTATTTAAGTGAATTTCTGAACACAGCAAATAGTTATGTAATCAGACATGAGGAGAGTGGCGGATCTGCGGCCATCTCATACGAGGTTTACAAGCCAAAAGAGAGCGAAAAATCCCTGCGTTCTCTCAGACACAGGATTAACATATAGAAATGTGGTAAAGTGAAGTAAAATATTAGCTATTTTTAGCAGGTTAAGTACGTGTCTGGGGAAAAAGACTGGCGCCGATAAAACGCTGAGTCATGATTTCTGTGAGGGCGTGGAAGCGATTAAAGTATTCTTTAAGTATTGATTATGCCAAAACGTGTGATTTCATATACGTCCAGCGCAGGAAATGAAACGCGACTGGAGTTTAAGAAAAGTGATTTTGGAATAAATTAGTATTGTACAAAAATTAAAATTTAAAAAAATATAATATTAGAATTTAAATAGAATTAAGTGAAATTATTTCAATTTTCCCACTGCGCAAGACGTGTATGTGCGCCAGGCCCTTGATACACACTAGTATCGTACAGGGATGCCCAAGAAGAAAATTAAAAATTAAATTTGGATTAGAACTTTTATAAAATTTTTCCTCCACTTTATCATAAACATGAAAATAATCTGCAACAAGGAGAGAAGACATGTGTAAGAATAGGTATATAAACAAATAATTATGTGTATGAGACCAATTATGTAAAACATGAATGAAACAAAAATAATACTTAAAATATAATTTTTTTGTAAAATAGATCTTTAGATGGCACAGTTCATTGGTATTGATGGTACAATTTTGAAGATCTAGAATACTGTAAATATTGATGTTGAATACTGTTCCAAAACTATAATGTTGTTTTCCTGCCTCACTAGTCTTATGGTTGGGAAGACAGTTTTACAGGGGTAAGTATGGAAAGACAGTCAGCGGCAAGGCCTGGACCCCTGACCTTGGCAACAAATAGAAGATTCCAGAAAATAGGATCATTTTCTCGATATCTGTATTTGGAAAGGAGATACGCTTGGATGTACTAGATGATTCCATGTGACGTCACCGGAGAGTATAAAAGGACCGTGCTCGGTTCACAGGGTGTGCGTTGATCGATTGGAACGGCTTTGGAGGTTCGTCTGCAGTGCGAGCTGGAAAGACGGTGAGCTGAGCACTATTGAAAGTGCTGCTGCTGTGATTGCTGGTGAATTGTCGTCTGTTTGTGTTGCTAATCTATATAAGAGGTATTGTTCCTGTTACTTGTGCTACGTGTTTTGACTGTATATTTGTGAATAAACCTTCATTCTGCATTATCCTGCGTGTTGGACTGTTTCCATCATACACCCACAGAACGATTTTGTTAGAAAACATTGTCTCTATATAGTATCAAAATTTCGCAACCTTAACAGTATCAATATATTAAGACTGAACACTAAAATAGGAAAATGAACAAATAAAATTCAAAATATTGTCATGTTATAAAACACGAACAATGAAACAAATTATATAAAAGGTGTATGTTTGATTGCGTTTGTTTCTTTATAAAAGTTTCTGTGCTGTTTTGTTCTTCAGAGCTTTAAAATTAGTGACCTTGGGTATACAGAATTCCAGAATCCCATTTGTCCACTAAGGACAGAGGGTATAATTCAATTTTCTCCTTACTTCCATCCAGGAGAACTCACTTCTTCAAAGATGAATAGAGAGAATTCAGGACGAAACCAGAAAGAAAAGCGAACTGAGTCGACCCTGCCTCACAAAATATAAGACTATAAATTATATGTTTTATTTCTTATTGAGACAACATTTCACAATAACATCAACGAAAATTAAAAACATTTATAGTGGACACGGTGGGTCGGTCAACCTGACGAAAGAGCAACAAAAAGAGGGAATAATTTTTTCGTTTTTTATATGTGTAGAAAAACTTTTTATTCGTGACTCAATTTAATTCTTCAGGGGGTTCATAAGTTCTTAATTTTGAAGCGTGAACAATTTCAGTAGGTTTTTTAGTTAGAGCATTTGGTTTGGTTATTTCGTAGTTCACATCAGAAAGTTGTTTTACTACTTCATAGGGACCTGAATAAACTGGAGATAATTTTCTGCAATTAGGATAATTAAATTCCTCATAGATTACAATGTCACCAGTTTTAAAAGGAAAGTCAATGAAATGAGCGTCATATTTAATTTTGTTTTTATCATGATACTTTATTGTATTCTGTTCTGCCAATGTTCTGGCTTCTTCAATTGAGGATAAAATTGATTTTGTGTTAATGGAGGGGAATAGGGAAAAGTACCAAATAAAAAATAAGCAGGAGGAAATTTTGTGACGGAGTGAGTCGTTAAGTTATATTCATTAATATCCTGTTCCAGAAGTTTAGCCCAAGGTGTTTTGATAGGAGAGGAATTTACTTTACATTTTAATTTTGTTACAATGGACTGATTTACTCGTTCACACTTTCTATTTGTCTGGAGATGATAAGAAGTTAATAAGTGTTTGAAAATGAAATTTTTAAGGAAGTGTTTGAATTTAGAAGAGGTAAAAGCAACTTTTCTATCTCTTAACAATTTAGTTGGTACTTGAATTTCGAAAATTTGCTTTAGACAAATAAAATTCTGTTGTTTCACTTTTGGAAGGAAAAGTACAAACATAACGAGTTGCATGATCAATTATTAAGTGAAAATATTTTTTAGTCGAATTATAGCAGTTAAATCCTCCAACAGTATCGATCGAAAGATATTCAAAACGTCGATCTGTGAGTGGCACAGTCTGTAAAAGACAAAATCGTTTACGCCTTTCACAAACATCACAATGTTTGACAAATGAAGAAATATCCCGGTTAATGTGAGGCAATCCAGCAATGAGAAATAATGTCTAGAATTATATTTAAAAATATTTTTTTAATTATTAAGATTAGATAAAAATTTCACGTCAACTCATTATTTATTCTAAAACAGAAAATAACATTTTATCCACAGATATTTTATCCATTGAAAAAAATTCCACTTGATCTGGTATAACTAACGAATGAGCTAAGAACCCAAAAGCAGGCAGTGTTCCTCAGGCGGTCACCCTCCCAAGTACTGACCGCGTCCGATACTATTTACTTGAATGTTCGGGCAAGGACCGGACACCAGATTATATATATATTTGTATATATATATATCAAAACCAACATATAAACACAAAATAAAAACTCAAAAACAGTAAAAAAGGACAAAATGGGGCTAAATAGACAAAAACCAGAAAAAACCAAAAAAATGAAAATTTTTGTATATATATATATATATATATATATACAAAATTAATATATAATTTATAATTAAAATTATAAATTAAAATTAAATAAATTAAATAAAATTAAATAATATAAAATTAATTAAAATTAAAATTATATATAATTTATAATTAATATATAATTAAAAAATAATTTGTATATATATATACAAATACAGAAACAAATGTAATAACCAATCAAGAAATTAATATTTTTACGTGGTTTTGATGTTTTCTTTTGTTTCACATTCCCTTTCTAAGATAGGGAAATCTAAACGGTTTTGTGATTGATATTTCAAGGTAATTACATCCGTACCTGTATACGATTACGAAGACATAGTGTTGAGCTCAAGTAGCTCCATTGATTGAGCATGAACAGCATCAATTTTAACCATTTTGGTTTCATTCTTTTGTCTTCCATCTGTTTTCTTTTCCGCTTTTTCCTTTTTTTCAGTCGCAATTACGTCTACTCCTACAATAACCATTTTCCTTTCAAATTTTTGATATTTTAGAAAAATTCGCTCAGCAAGTGGAATTTTCATGTATTGTTGGCATTTGGATTTATCGAAATTTGTGTACACTTACAAAATGTGATATCGAACATACACGTTATTTTTTCATTACGATAATTTCCGAATTTTTGTTGGTATTTTTATCATTCCTTCGCCCTCTCCTATACGTTTCTCCCTGTATAATCGTTTCTTTAACACATTTTTAATTTTTAACTTTTAATTCGAAATTTGCATAAAAATCGTTTTTTTGCAATTATTTAAATGTCTTGGGGCACCGGAAGATATTAAACAGATTAAAAAACATTTTGCAAGTATGCTAGTACGCTTAAAAGACAACTTTTGCACCCTATACCGATTATTTTATCCACACTTTGAAATTTCGATCCACCCTATTTGACATAGAATATGATCCATCTGAGTGGCGCCTATTCATAGATTCGTCTAAAACAAGCCTCAAAGCAGTCTTGATGCATAAGGGTAATTCATTTGCATCGCTTCCTTTAGAACACTCGGTGCATTTGGAAGAAACCTATAAAGATTTGTATATGGTTCTTGAGAAAATCTACTATCAAGAACATCATTGGATTGTTTTGGAGTCTTCAAAATGCTTATCATGCTGTTGGGTCAGCAGGCAGGTTATTCAAAATATTCCTGCTACCTATGCTTGTGGGAAAGTAGAGTCAGATACTTCCACTGGACAAAAACTGACTGGCCACTTCGAGGTGCCCTAACACCCGGCGAAAAAATGTCATAAATACAATCTTGGTTCCACAGGAAAAAGGTTTTATTGCCACTTCTTCATATAAAATAAGGACTTATGAAGCAGTTTATTAAATCACTGCCTAAAGATGGTGAATGTTTCAAAAATTTATGTTCGAAATTCTTAAAACTGTCAGAAGCCAAATTGAAAGAGGGAGTTTTTACTGGGCCCGAAATACAGAACTGTTGACAATGGGGGACAAAGAAAAAGAAGCGTGGGGCACTTTTAAGGATGTAGTGCACAGGGGTTTGGGGAATACTAAAGACCCTCTCTACAAAAGCATTGTTCAACGCAAGTTGACGGCGTATGAACTTCAAGGATGAGCTTAAAAGTTCATTTCATGCACTCCCATATTGACTGTTTTCCCGAAAACTTAGGAGCCTATAGTGATGAGCAGGGTGAAAGATTTCACCAGGATGTCCGTGATATCGAGAGATGATACCAAGGAAGATGGGACGTCAACATGCTAGCTGATTACTGTCAGATGCTCTGGCGGGAAACAGAAGATGGAAAGCGAAAGCGTATTTGGAGAAGTGTCAAAGAGTAGAAGCAAAGTTTTCACAGACAAAAAAGAGCAAACATGTAGTGTTAAATATATCAAGAAATAATAGTTTTTGTTTCTTTTTTTCCAATTATAGGAAAAATTATGCATGGTTAATTGCAATAAAATATTGATTTTTTTCATCACAGTTGTGCTTTTTTAATGTCAACTCCCCATGTTTTCGAAAACATTATACGTGATGGATGGAAATAGAGGTAATTTTAGGATTCAGCACCCTGAGAAACATAAAATTTACTAAAAATATCCCATGCAGATGGAAATAATTTTTTACAGACATGTGTAATTATCATAAAACCAATAGTAACCAGAAAAATAAATGTATTGCTTAAAAAAATTGTTAATGGAAGATATAATTTAATTAAGAGACATACAAAATATATAAAAAGTTGCTATACAACGCATATTTTCAGGATACTTATTACATCTTGTTGGCTTGGGTGGCCCTTCTGTAGTTAAATACTACGGCAACATCACTCTCATAAGCATTCCCCTACTTCCAATTTAAAGTTAAAGAATAAAGGTAAATAAGAGATTTGGGAATTTTATTAGAATCAAGATTGTTTTTAAAAAGTTTTATTTGCTTTATTGTTGAATCCGAATTGTTACAAATGCTTCTGATAAGTAATTGATTTACTATTTTGTTTTCATATATTTTATTTGGGAAGTTTGAATTCCAAAAGTAGAATCTATTAACATTAAATTTAAATTACTTTCTTTTATCGTATTTGTTTAATTTTATTTCCTTCTGGCAATCAATATCTAAATTAAGAAATATAGCTTTAATGTTATTTTCATTAGCTTTTGTTAATTTTAATTACTCAGGATAAATACTCCCAAAATAGCAGAAAAATCCTTAAAATTAAAAATTATGATGTCATCAACATTTCTAGAAACTGATTTTAACAATAGAACAGTATTTTTTCATAATAATATAGAAAGAGATTTGCAATTAAAGAAGAAAAAGTAGAGCCCTGCGGAATGCTTTTAATCTTGAGGAAGACATTTTCGCCATTTGATATAAAATGATTAAAAACGCAGAGATTAATTATGTCTAGCCAAAATGCTTCTGTGCAGTCCAATAAGTTTTTGAAATCGTTATAATATTGTATTAAAACCTCTTTTAATTTATTAAGTGGGATGCTGGTGAACAAGTCCTGGAAGTCATATGTTTCGAAATAAGTTATTTCAATGTTCTTAGTAAACTCAATTATTTTAATATTATTTTTATTAATCTAGGTAAAATTTTCTTCTTCTACAAAATTCAAAATGATATTTAGGTATTTAAAGAATATTTTCGCTGCTTTTTTCATGTAGGTATTTTTTCGCAAGTGATATATATGAACTTACTTGGCTGTTTGTGGAATTTGGGATAGATTGTAATATATGGTAGGGTTAAATTATTGTTTAGGTATTTAATTCTTTTATTTAAAACACACATTTTTTTCTGAACTTTGGTGATGTTAGATTTATAAAGTTTGAACGTTTCGGAAATTTTTAGTTCCAAATCCAAGAGTTCTAGGTAGAATTTTTTCAAAAAAATGGAAACGTTACCTGAAACCTTATCAATTGGAGTAATGGTGAAGAGTTTTTGTAGTTCTTTAAAACTTTCTTTTATTTTTAAAGGAATATTTTATGTTATTTTTTTAATAATTGTAGAACTCGTCATTAACAAAGTTTTTAAATTTGAAAAACAACTGTATTTCCAATCTAAGAAGAAATGTAGAGGAATATCTAATCTGTTTGCAATTTTTAAGTAAAAACTATCAATGTTGTTAAGATAGCTTTTTACTGTCTGTGCTCTTTTAATTTTAAATATTGGACGAAATTTGGTACAATTTTCCATAAGTTGTCGTAGTTCAATGTGTTTTATTATATTTAAATTACCGGCAATTATGAGTTTATGGTATTGGTCTACAAAATTCTTGTATTCTTCATCGCAGAGACAGTGAGCATTAACCCTTTGAACGGCTCAAATGTTTCAACTGAATGCTTTGAAAACGGACCCTCTGTAGCTAGATGGTGTACGCAAATTGCTCCAAGATTTATTCACGAACGGCGTGAAAAACCGCAGAGCAAGTTTTCCTTCCCCCTCTGCCTGTTGTTCCGTATAACAGCAGGGTATCATCTTCCCCACTGCCCTGTGGCATAATAAGAGGGGTAGGACCATTCAAACTCATAAATCAGTCTACTGATGGTAATTGTTGTCTTGTGGCTTTTCAACTAAGAACTTACTCGTCGATTTGAAAACGATTCCGTTTCAGTCTGAAGCTTTTAGAGAGTGTAGAATTTTTCATATTCTTATTTTTAATAAATATAGAGAAAATTTGTTTCATAAATGATTTAGAGAAATATCACTCATCTAAATGCATTTCGAAAACAATGATTCTTTCTGCTTTCAATCAAAGAATTTTACTTCAGTTTCTTTTCATTTTTTTAGTATTAAGCTTTTACTAACATATTTTGTATATGCCTCTGATTAAAATATATTATATTTTTAAAAAATGTTATTACTTAATAATATGATAATACAAATTCTGCATTCAGTTAGAGAATGTAAAATGAATTTGTTCTCTTCAATAATTAAATAAAAAGTTTGTATAATTTTCTGCTTCAAGAAGATTCGTGTTTTTCATTTCATTTTTAAGCTTTTAAGATATTTAAAAAATAGTCTTTTGTTAATGGTAGATAAAACATCACATATTGCGTTTGAAAAAAATTCTTCTGAAATAATCAAGGAAGATGCGAGATAATAAGATTTTTTAACTAAATTTAACACTAAAATAAGAAAAATATGCTAAAAATTCCGCGTACATGCGTAACTTGTCTTTGATCAAAATTAATATTTTCTGTTTTAACGTTTAAATATTTCCAATATCAGTTTCTTATTTTATTTATAAACTTGATGCGAATTTCAGCAAAACTAGTTGATGTACCTGGTCTTACTCGAGACCCAAAATATTTTCATAAGTCCATTTAGTATTCATAGCAATCGAAACATAAAATTTTAATTGATGAAATAATATATGAAGAAAAATATTATAAATTATTCCGAATTTCAAAAAAGCTTCAAATCGTTTACAACGGTCATAAATGATTTTGCTTGGTGAGCAAAATATTTACGTACATTTTTTTAAAAATAAAACTTTTATTCGGAACAAATAAATTTTTTTAATCACAAATTTTTGTTACGCAATTTTTTTGTTTATCCCTTCCAGGGGCGCTTTGAAGACACCTCTTTAAGAATTTTTTTTCCATCCCACTTTCGGTGATGCAATTCACCAAAATAATTTTCTATTGATTATTATTATAATTTTTAATTGATTTCAGTGGGAAAATCAGTTTTCTTTTCTCATGGATTTATACGCGAACAAATTTTTCTTTCTCAGAGGAAAAAATTTCTTCTTTTTCAATCAATTTCATAAAAATAGGACTAGGTTTCCAGTCAAAGCGTAATAATTTTTTTTCTTCTTACTCTTTTGTTGCAAAATTAGAAAATAAAAGACTTAAGAAGAGAAGTTTGTTACTCATTTCAAATTATTCAATTTATTTCATTGATTTAATCAACGCGCACTTAGAGCTAAAATGTCCGATTTTTTTTTTCTTTTGAAGAGATTATGTGTCATGTTTCTTGCAACTGCTGCCATTTATCCAGAGCCGGCCCGAACAAAAGCGGGGCCCGGTGCAAAGTTGACTTGCGGGGTCTTGAAAAAATATCGTCCAACAAAATAATTTATTGCCTTTTGCTATTTATTACATTTCACAATTTGGTTAATTAAAGACTATAAAAATACATTAAAATAATAAATTATTAAATTATTTTTATAAAGTTAATATTTTAATCACACAAAAAAATCGTTAATAAATCAAACAAAAATAATTGCTTCATATATAAAATTTTGTATTCAACTTACTAAAATAAGATTACAATATATGGTTTTTCTTTCATTTTATTATAAGTTTTATAGCATATACATTAATATCATTATAATTTAGATTTTTGGTTAATGCGGATTCGATAGATAAAATCACTAAGCAAAACAATTGTGCGCCTCTAATGCTAGATCTCAAGTAGTTTTTTATTATTTTTAATCTTGAGGAAGATTTTTCTGTAGACGCGAGCGTTATTGGCAATGTCAATATAACTGTAGAACAGAAGTAAAATTTGGATACAATTTAAATAAATAATTTTTTTAAATAAATATTGTAAATATTTGAAATATTGTGATCTGGAAGGTAAAACTTGACGACAAATTTTGATTTCGTTAAATAAATGAATACAATTCATTTTCGTTTTGCGCAATCTGATAGAGGCGTGTGGCCTTGTGCGCTGGCATCTTTCGAAACCCCCTCCCGCTGTCTCTGAATTCAAGCATTCCTTTCTAAATAAAACATAAAATTCCTCCCATTATTTTTTGCAAATTCATGTTGTAGAAATGTGTAGTGTCTCCCTGATTTTATGAAGATATATTAAAAATTGTTCAGTTTGAAAACATTCAGTGCTAAAATTAAAATTATAAAATGTGAAAATAGTTTCAATTGGAGTTTCAAAACATGGAAGCTGAAGAAACAAAAAATAACTTTTAACTCTGCAGTCAATTGAAAGAGAAAATAACTCCCTTTCAATTTTTCTGTCGATTTACAATGTTAGCACATTCATTCTGTATTGAAATAAAATATTGTACTGTATGAATGGGATTTTCTTGTATTTTGGATTATCAAGTGTATTCTTAAAGGTTGAACTCATTATTTCTTCATATTAACAAACAACTATTTCTTCATATACAACAAAAATAAATAAATAAATAGAATTAAAACCACCGGAGTGGCCTCCCCTAAACTTTCTCGTATACTTCTCAAAAATTTGTCATTTTCCCTCCTCCTACGTGGATAAAAAATTCGAACCTACTGTATCCCAGAATGAAATGAGTATCAGAAGGTTTTTCATTGTAGATTATAGTGATTGTAAAATATTTAGGTGAAGAATCATGTTAAGAGATGCGTATCTATTAAAACTTAGCAATATTTATTTTCTATCGCACTCTAGCAAGCTCCGCTAAGGCGAGGGGGTGCGCGAGCGAAAAGAAAACAGGAGAAAATGACCTCGTTCGCTATCGCTGAATAGCTTGAGCATGCTCAGAGATTGCTTCCAGTACGCAAGTAAAAAAATTGAATATGCAATTTGAGCGACTTTTTTTAACCGATTGAAACAAAATTTGGGCACAGATCTGTAATTAATGTTATCAAACGTCATAACAATTTTTATTTATCTAAGCCAAAGGGTTCATGAGATATAATTTTTGCAATTATGCGATTATACAGTCAGACAGACCATCAACCTTTCGATAGATTTGATCCAAACTTTGATACGGACGTACATTCATGATTATAAAACTGTGTACCAAATTTTATCCATCTATCTATTCAAGTTTTGGAGTTCTAGTGTTCACATGACAGCAGACAGACAAACAGGCAGACTTCCCGTAGACGGAATTTGTCCAAAATTTGATAGAAACCTACAAATTACGTGTCAAGCTCACATACCAAATTTTATCCCCGTAGCTCTAATAGTTTTCAAGTTATCGTGTTCACAGACAGACACACAGAGAGGACATAATTCCAAAATTGTATTTTTCTAACTAAGAAAGGTCTCAAACGTGGAGATTCGTCAAAATCTCGAGTTCGAATTTTTTGACGATTACAATACTTTCTCTTTGTATACTTTGTATACGAGAAAGTAAAAAGATAATCGACTGATCACAAACTTATTTACAATTATACACTACCTACCTAGTTTAGGTTTTAGGATATTTAAATTGAATCAATCTTCAAAATACTTCTTATATTTTAAAACTTATCCAAATAACTTTGATATGTAGTTTCCCAAAACAATAAAATGTTCGAAATAAGTAAAATTTTATAATGAAAAGTGCCCAATGTAAAAGATAAGAAAACACATATTTTCGTTTGTTAATAATAAAAAAAATGTTTCATCTGAAATGTATGCAATAATAACAAATAGCAAAAATATTGAAATACAAAAACAAACGGGAACTACATTGTTTTATAAATTGTTATAATATTAAAATTTCCTTTTTGGAAATATAAAAGAAAAGTTTGTGTAATAAATAACTATAAAAAGGAGACAAAAATTAGCATTGCAATTTATCTTCAAATGACACACATCCACTTTGGGGACTGTCCCTTCCCCCCGCACGTTAAAGAGAGTGACCATATAATGCCTGGAGCAATTGAACCTGGTTGAGGACTGAACAATGCTATCTCTTTTCAACCTTTATTCTGCCCAAGAATTGGAAACACGTGGAACTCCAAGTAGCAAAGGGATTCTTATCCACTAGATCCATCAATTATTTTTACTTTCTCGTATACGAAGTATAAAAAGAGAAAGTATTGTAATCGTCAAAAAATTCGAACTCGAGATTTCAACGAATCTCCACGTTTTAGACCTCCCTGAGTCCGAAAAACAAAATTTTGGTATTATGTCTGTCTGTGAACACGATAACTCGAAAACTATTAGAGCTACGGAGAGGAAATTTCGTATGTGATCTTTACACATAATTTGTAGGTTTCTATCAAATTTTAGACTAAATCCATTTGCGTGAAGTCTGTCCGTCTGTCCGCGTTCATGTGAACTCTTTGACACAGAAACTTAAATAACTAGATGGTTAAAATTTGGTAGACAGTTTTTTCATTAGAAATGTAGATCCGCATAAAATTTTGGGCCAAATCCGTCAAAGGGTTGACCGTCTGTCGGTCTGTATAATCGCATACTGTTGAACGCCATAACTTCTTAACAAAATTACTTAGATAAATTAAATTTTGTATGTATTCTTGAAACCCTAATTGCAGATTTGTCTCCAATTTTTCGTTTAAATCGGTTTAAAAAAAGCGTTGAAACGGTTTTTTCTCCATTCTACGCAAAAAAAAAAAAGCTGCGAACGCTGGAGCGAGTGTTTTCCCCACCTTAGTGAATACCGCACGTTTTCCGGCGCGCGGTGTATTTTTCCCCTTACAAGTGTTATTCGTAGGCGATAAAGTTTTGGGATGCCACTCTCGCTAGTTTAAATAGATCTTTCAAAGAAATTTTCAAAACCAGAAAAAATTGCAATATATTTCTTTTTAGAAAAATTATGAATATTTTATGCCTTTTTTTACATAAAAGTTCGTTGAAAGAATTTTTTAAAAAGGATAAAAAAATAATTAATTAATTTTGCAAAATCCGTCAGCGGCGCGAGGCCTTGTGCGGTTGCACCCCCCTCGGGCCGGCCCTGCATTTATCTGTTTGAATGGTACAATGTAACAAAGCAAACGCCTTAACAATAGAGGGGAACAGCAAAAGTAAAGAGAAGGAACTTGAACAATATTATACGGGCTCATTTAAAGCGCCCCTTGTGTAGTTTTGCAAAATTACACATTTTTAAAAATTAGTATCAGTGAAAATTAAAAGTTTCAGATGATATAAATATATTTTTTGAAACAAATTGCTCCGAAGTTACTGCGGAAAAAACGGTTTCTGTAAATTTCTAATTATCTGAAACTTTAGAAATGGGAAAAGCTGACAATAATGTTCCTCTTGTTTTAAATGATAAGTTTGCAAAATTTGGTTCTTAATAGGTACAGTGGCTTAGAAGATACTACATAACACCACATAATTAGTTTTATTTATATTAAGACATTATTGATATGCCCAGCGTTGCTCGATTAAAATACTTTCATGTCTAATATTTTAAGGTGAAAAATACTTTTATATAAAATAACTGTAATGCAAAAAAATTCTTTTATTGTTTTATACGTTTTTTTTAATTGAAATGAGAATATGAATTGACCGTACGATTTTAAAATACCGATAGCTAATTTTCACCATTGATAAGGTTTAAAAAATAAAGGTTTTAATAAACGTTTTGGGGGACAAAAATAGAAGATTTTTTCATAATTATAAGGCATAAAATAAATAGTTGTTCCTGATAAAAAAAATTTTTCAATCAACTCTGTGGAATTGTCTTCTTTTTTTTTAAAACTTTTCTTAAGTGTTCTTCTAGGAATTTGTTAATAAATTCCTGGCAAATAAAGCCCTTCGTATGTATTCTTGCTTATTTCTGAACATTAAAACCAGGCAAACTCTTCTTGCAGCTGCAACTAGAAATGATAACAAAATTCTTAAATAATCACATTTACTAGGCACCAGCGTCGCCCCACTCCGTCAGGCGAAAACGTAAACAAACCCTTACACTACCTTCACACACCGCGTCAGGCGAAAGAATAATCAATCATCCCCCCCACCAACTGTTAGTCAAAAAAGATTCCCCCCCCCACCTGCTAGTGTTACCTTCCCTTCCCTAGAAATGGGATGATTGCATGAAATCATGCAATCTCGCATTGAATCTCGATGCACGAAGTCTCACGGATGAAATAAATAAATCTTTCAGGAAATTCAAAATATCCTGAACTATCTGCTGCCCGTGATAAACCCCCCGGAAGGCTTATGATTCTTGCCAGGGCGCTTCGGGCCAACACTGTAACACTGGACTAAGTGAACAATTCAGAAAAAAAAGATCACGACCTGCCAATTCAAAGCTTATTATAAAAAGAAAATAAATAAATAATAATAATAACAATCTATTAAAACCAGATGCCAGTACCATCACTGCGATTCGTAGCACCCCAAATTAAGTCCTACTTGCTCACCTCCCCCCTTCCCCGCCTGACACATGACTTTCACATCAGAGGTGAGTAGAATTCTTAGTTCCCTAAATTCATTTATAAACAATCTGTTTAGATAATATATATATATATATATATATATACTCATTTGTATGAAACTGAGATATTAATAAGTCACCAATACCAATATGCGAATCCTCGACTGTTTTCCAATTAATTAATGCAAGAATATATCTCACTTAAAAAAAGATTATTCTCCTGTCCTTTTAAATTAAATGTCCGTAAATTCTAATTAGGTAAACAATTTATCATGCCACTAACCACTTATATTACAATTTTGAATTGGAAGATTGCCCTTGAGCTTCCAATGATCCTCCCAATACCACATGAACATATTTTTTGCAAACTGTGTGTGTAAATATTAATCTTGACAAATTTTTTAAAAAGTGAAAAATAAATGAATAAATGATAATTTGTGTCACTAAAAAGCTTAGTTTTTTAAACCTTAAAATTGAGTATAAGTATTTTTTGTGACTTCATATTTTGGAAAGATATCGCCGAAAAATGACAAAATATTGATTAATTTTTAATTTTTTGTAGTTAAAAAATAAAGGTTTAGTAGTTCGAAGTCCCACCGTTGCCTAGCAACGAAGTATCTATACATTTGCTAATTTCAAAATGGTCTGCATCTATTCAATTATTTTTAAATTAAATTTTAAAAAGGAATAAAATCTGAAGGAAAACTGGCACAAAGTTGGTATCATTTAAAAGGTAGAAATTGAAGGCTGCACTTCGAGGGTTTCGTCGACTTAAGAAATTACACAAAAGACCATTACTTCCACAAGCTCTCGGAAGAATACTCGCTCGATTTGAGAAAGCTGGACATCTCGGAGTTCAGCCGGGTAGAGGACGAAAATCCACTTGTTCAGATGTCTTTGAAGATGTTCCACCGCTATTGTTGAACAATCAATGGATAACGTTGTAGGCTGTAGTAGTGCGCGTGCAGTGTCACGACACTTGAGTGTTCCCTACACCACAGTGCGGAACGTACTGAGAAAAACGCCATTTTTCTCAGTACAAAATTAGTCACAATCAGCAGTTGCAGGCCATCGACAGGGAGAAGAGACTGAACTTTACATTGACATTTCTGGCTAGAGTTGAAGTGGATGCATCGTGGTAATGGCAGATTCTATGGAGCGATGAAGCGCATTTCCATCAAAGTGGAGCAGTCAACACCCATAACTGTCGCATTTGGAACACGGAAAACCGTCGTATCCAATATATTCCACTTCACTCACAGAAAGTTACAGCCTGGTGTGGATTCACAGCTACATTCATTCTTGGACCTTTCTTTTTCGAAGAGGCTACTCGCAATGTTCTTGTGCCATGCACCGTGACGGCCAAGAGGTGCTAAAACATGCTCGAAAATTTTGTTGTACCCCAAATGCAACAGCAGCAATGTCTTGATTCAATTATCTTTATGCAAGATGGAGCGCCTCCACACATTGGAATCTGTGTACAGCAGTTTCTTCGGCAACATTTTATTAATGATATAATAATTAGTCGTACGTTTCCGTCAACCTGGCCATCTCGTTCTCCAGATCTTAATCCCTGTGATTTTTGGCTGTGGGGATACTTAATAAATCTTGTTCATCGAAGACGTCTGGTAACCTTGGCAGATTTGGAAAAAAATTATCTCTCTGCATGTGAGAAGCATCTCAGTCGACCAATTACGATCCTCAGTTCAACAAGCTGGCCACAGACTTCAGAATTTACATCTTGAAGAAGGGAACTGTATTGAGCAGCATTCTCTGCGTCGATAAGGTCCTTGTGATATGAATGTTTGGTACGTTCAACTAAAATGTGTTAGAAATGTGTATTTTGCGTCTTTTCAGCATATTTTCTGTTACACAGCGCCATCTATCGGTGTTTCTGGAATTAATTTTTCTTACTTGTAAAAAGTTTCCCCATGTCTTGAATAGTATATTCAACAATTTTGGGGTCTTTACAATGAGTAGTCCGATGTATAGAGAGCTCAGAGTAGGGGTGTTTTAATTCTGCCCACCCTGTATAAAGTAAGGATAATATAAAATTGAACATTATGCTAATATTTATTTATCGTCAAATTTCATTTTATATTCTCAAGAGACATGTAGTCTATTTCATGGATTTACAAATGAAATAAATTATATTTTCATCATATTAAACAGATGAACTCTTCTATTCAAATTCGTTACAAAATATTCAAATTTTTTCAAATTTAAAATTCTATTTCAATGATTTAAAAGACAATTTCCGTCCCAGTTTACTTTCATAATATTTGATATCAAATTTTAGCTACACTAAATGAAGACAATGAATATTTTGAAGAACTTCTGTTTAATTTAGGACACACAAATACTACCTACCACATATACCAGACATGGGCAAACTACGGCCCGCCGGAAGGTTTTATCCGGCCCGCGGATAGAATTTTAATTTGCCGGTCCGACGGAAATTAGAAGAAAATATGATTTATATATTATATATCCATCTCCTTTTCTACTTTGTTTAAATATTATTTTTTTTCTTCCTTTTTTTCAAAGGCACTGATGATCTTTTTACTTTCTCTATTTTTGTTCTACAAAACATAAATCGACGGAAATAGCAAGCACAGACATTGTTGGCGCCAGCCAACAGCCAGGCCTATGTCCTTTCGCTCGCGCCCTCTGGTTGTAATGTTCTTTTTTATTTGATTTATTGATGGTATTTCCGGTTTCATTTCTGTTGAAAATCATTCTGTTCTTCGCATTCAACCACATCGCAACGATGTGTTTCTGTACATTACTCGCAGTGCATATTCTATAGAAGATATCAATAAACAGACAGCTTTCAATCGGTAAAGTGTTAAAAGCGGAAGTTCTTTTTTCGTTATAGCTGTAGACTGGCGCCAACAAGCGTTATCTCTTTCTCGGGGAGCAGGCATATGGGAATCCAATATAGGTGAATTAGACCTCACATGTGGCAGACTGCGCATTTTAAGCTCCAGCCAGCGGCTTTTTCTTTTGGCGCGAGTTTTAATATTATTGATTGCGTATGGAAAGATTGCGGACATATAGCATCATTGTGAATAGTGGTGAAAGTATTAAAAGTATAGCGTAGCTAGTGCTTGTTTGGGTTATTCGTAAAATATTTCAACCCCAAAATGGCTACTAAAAAACGTAAAGTTGATTCAGAGTGCCGTGCTTTTCATGATGAATGGACCTGGAAATATTTTTTTACAGTTGTTAAAGATAAACCAGTGTGTCTCATCTGCAATGAAGCTGTAGCAGTCTTCAAAGAATATAACATTTCCCGTCATTTCACACCTAAGCATAAGAATTCCAATTACGAAGCAATGTCCGAATATGAAAGAAAAAATATAGAAAGTCTTTATAAAAAAATTATCAGGCCGACAAAATTTTTTCAAGAAGGCAAACACTAT
>BGPR01003530.1:0-36081 GCA_013235015.1 Araneus ventricosus
ACAGAAATTATAAATATTTTAGTCAAGCAGCAATATTTCTTATTAGGACAGGAAAATAGGATTTTGCCTCCAATTAATTCGCAGAAAGCTGGAATCTGTTTTAATCTCTTTATTTACATGTGAAGAGATTTATTTGAAATTTTCTCCAATTTTCAGATGGTTCTGCAGGTGGGTGGGTGGGTGGGGGTCCCGAAATAACTTAAAGTTTCGGCCATTTTTTCGTTTTTCGACAAAAACTCACGAATGACACATTTCTCAAAACTTTTTCCCCCACTACAATAGTTAAAGTGCATTAAATTTTGCGTCTTATGGTACCTCAGTTTTGAAATTAGGTAAAGTAGTGTAGGCAGAATGCGAGTTCAAAAAACGTGTAATTTTAGCATAATTTTGCAAAAGTTGCATATTTTGGATTTTTAACCTCAATTTTTAGGTGTTAAATTCTTTATATTTAAAATACCACTATTTCGAATATGGGACAGTATCAAATATTAGACCTGACTATATCTTTGAACACAGCTGCAACGAATTTCACCAAACGTTGCTTAATTTCGCTTACCAGCTTTCGAACGAATTTTCTCCCTAAATAAAGTACCAACCTCAGCGAAACAATGAACTTGGTTATAACTTTTCATTTTATCACGCACTTACGTTATTTATTAAAAGTATAAAATATGAAGCACAAAATAAGAAAAAGGTTTCAATTTACAAACTAGCAGTTTTTAGGAAGAAAAAAATCCAACACCCTATTGCACTTGGAACATTTTGGTAAGGTGAACTGCAAAATCTGTTCTTGTTCAAAGTCGTTGTCAGCATCTTCATCCAAAAGTTTTTCAACGGCTCTTCATCATCAAGAATAATTACATCATCATCCAAGTTTGGCCTATTTTTAATGTCTTCTGGTACATTGGTTCACGTCGCATCTATGCAGTTGAAGCGAATCGGAGAACATTTCATTCCTCGCTTCCTACAATCACAAGCATTCCTCGTCCATTTTTCAGACAGTAATGTTAAGATGTTCTTGTGGGGCTTATTTTGTAGGGTATCAAGCGTATTTATTTCTCATTGATACACCAACAATTTATACAAAATTAAAGACATAGAATTTAACAGGTGAACATTGAGGAAACTGTATCGCAGAACACAGGAGAGTCAAATTTACAGTTATTTCTCCTTTCAGTTGTTTACTAGCGCATCTCGCGCCGTCAGTTACTTTCCTCGAACCGGACATCTCCCCATCCTGGTCAACCTCCAGAGGTATAACCTGTTGAATAGGACGAGTTAGTTCTTTATTGCTATTTATCGTAATACGCACGATCTAACCTTTCCATCTCGACCTTTGATGAGCTTGTCGACACGGGCCCTTTTCCACATGTGTCGGGGCTTTAATTTTTCATGCAATAACACGACTTCTCCTTCTCGGACCAAGACGTTTGTGTTTTATATTACTTTTTATTCTCCGCTTTTGTTTTTTCTTATATAATTTTATCCCTAATGAAACTATCGGTACTTTATTTCGATCAGTTTATTGCATTGCTTTATTACGTTTTGGTGTTTATGGTTGTTTTCAACGTAGGACTACTTTCCTCAGGAAGGAATTTGATTCACACTCCAAAACGCAAAGAAAAACATTATTTGGAGATCCTCTATATCTCGGTAACTACCTATGTTAAAAACATAACTAATGTCTTCTTAAAAAACAAGCAGTAATCAGTTTGAGGCGGATTTTTTAGATCTGGAAGTCTAACATACAGTTTATAACTTTTGTGTCGATATTTTTGTTAAAAGAAAGCATTTTAATTTTAATGTCAACCGACTATCCCATTGGCCTTCCAATATTTCTATTAATATTTACAGAAAAAAAATTCTCACTCAATTTTCTCGTATTAAATCTATTTGCTCAGATGTAGATACAATTCAGTCTAATCCTTAATTTGATGAAATAATTTTTGATGTTATTCCGGAGAACTTTGGGCTTTGTCTCTCAACTTATTAAATTTTGTAATCTTTATGCTACCACCAAGTTCTTTTTCTTCCTTCAATTCCGGCTTGACTGCAGCTCTTGCCTTTCTACCCTTTTACCGCTTTACATCGTGCGTCATTCAATCACGGATTTCAATCACGGACCGTCAATTTTTCGGATTTCAGCGATGCTAAGTGTTAATCATTGCCACGTGCAGATCCGGTGGCTTTTTTGCGAATTCCAATGGCGCTTCGATTTGGGGAAATCGACTTCTTTGCGTATTTTTTAATTCAGAATTTTTCTATTTTGAAAGTGGGAGCCTTTTGAGGGGGGATAACGACAATTTTTTGCCATTTTTTCGTTGTCGTTTAGCAGAAAGAAGCACTAATTAATATCATAGGTGGGCTTCCCTTCCCGATAACTTTTCAATTTATTGTGTTTTTGCCATGCTGTTTTTACCTTTTACTGTCTTTTTGATTGTTTTTGTTTCTTTCTTGTATGTTTTCTTATATATATATATATATATATATATATATATATATATATATATATATATATATATATATATATATATATATATATATATATATATATAGGGGTGGTTTTGGGTTCTAGGGTTCATGATGAGGGAAGAAATTTTCAGGAAGTCTTGTCATGAGCACCATTACAATAGGTAGAGTTCCTATAAGGAATCTACCTAAAAGAGAATGTTTTTTCAATTATTCACCAACTAATTTACTTACATTTAACAATCATATCAGCAAATGCAATTCTATGAAGTATTTTCTTTTAGAATTTCCCATAATTTAAGATTTTGATGGGGTTTTTATTTTGCATTAATACGACTTCTTATCTAGGGACCCTACGAATAGGAAGGAATTAAAGCATAAAGTTTTGAGATAGGATTTTTTTAGTTGTTTTCTAGTTGATTACTTTACATCTAATTATTTAAAAACTGCAAGTTGGACATTAATGGCTCTTCTACCTTCCTTAGAATATGAGATAATTAGCAATGATAGCTTTTGCTGGAGCTGCATACATGAAAAGTAGACAAATTCTACTTATTAATGGAACCAAATTATTAATAATATTTTAAGAAGTTTGCTTATTCCTTTGTGGGTTAAATAAAATAGCTGGTTACTTTAAAGTAAGGCCATGTAAAAATAAATGTGTCTTACTCTGTATTCATCCGTCCGGCTACATACGTCTTCTCTGTGCAATTCAAAGTCCTCTGAAAGATAGTCACCTTCTAAACCAAAGACTTCCTTTGCGCTTTGCCAAAATAAGTCTTTACCCTTGACATCATGTATAAGAAAGGTATCATTATCATTATAAAATATCAAAATTATTTTGGATACAAACTGACAAGTGTGTTATCTAAAATAAAATAATATTTAGATACAGGGTGATTCAAAACAACGTTGCCAAACTTTAAGGTAAATCAGGCATACTATAAACATCCAAAATCATATAGGAAGAGGGTTGCTCAAACACCATCTGGAGACGGCAGATGGCATTAAACAAAACACCGCGCTGGCCAAAATGCCGATATCTTTCTGAATATTAATGGTATTGAACTGGAAATTTTATATAAGTTGTCCTATATGTCTGGCTTGGAAGTTCTAAAAGAAAAATTACTCTACCTTTCGCGCATAAACAGTAAAAAATTATTTACTCTAAATGCATATAACATCTTTTATTATCAATACATTTATTTAAAATTTTAATACATCATAATGTCAAATATTTTGTAAGTTTTGTATTATTCCAAGGAAAGCTCTGCAAGTTATAAGCAAAAAACATGCGGAGAAATTCGAATATTTTAAAGAAACCTTTATAACTTCCCGAATATTAGTGCTATTTTTATTAACATGCATGTAAATTTTGCGCAAGTTGCAAACCACTATCAGCTTTCTGTGAAGCGGGGTGAGTCAAAATCCCTTTCCCACATCATCGATTTCTGCTCGGTCTCCTAAATGTCCTCGTGACCGAATCTTCATTATAAATTGTGAGTTAAAACCCATTCTTTATATGGTCAATGTTGAAAGAAAATTCATCCTGCCTGGCGGGAGATATTCGAATTTTTTCGAATATCTCCCGACAGGCATATTCTTTCGAATATCTCCCGAAATACTATATGAATTCCCCTTGAACCTCGACCATATAAAGAATGGGTTTTAACTCACAATTTACATTGAAGATTTGGCCACGAGGACATATAGGGGGCCGACCAGAAATTACTTAATTCGAAAATGGATTTAAATTCATTCCGCTTCACAGAAAGCTGATAATGGTGTGCAACTTTTATCAATTATTTTCTGAGATGTGCGCAAATTTTACATGCATTTTCGTAAAATTAGGTCTGATTTTCCGGAAGATATAAAGGTTTCTTTAAAAAATCCCAAACTCTTCCGCATGTTTTTTGCTTCTAACTTGCAGAATTTCCTGGGAATAATACCAAATTTAAAAAAGTATTTGACATTGTTCTAGAAAAGCATTGTATTAAAATTTCAAATAAATGCGTTGATAATAAAAGAAGATAGAAGCATTTGCACTAAATAATTTTTTACTCCGCATGCGGTTCCACTTCAATACAATTAATATTCAGAAAGATAGCGGGGTTTTATGTTCAATACCATCTGCTGCCTCCAGATGGCGTTTGCGCTCCCATGTTTCCTATGTGATTTTCGATGCTTATAGTACGCCTGACTAATCCTTAAAGTTTATCCACGTTTTTTGAATCACCTAAATAGTTGATGTGCAATAAGACGATGAAACTATTTTTGCAGTCTAGTTAATTGTTAGATATTTGTTTCCAGTTCTTACCCTAAAGCTGGTGAATTTACAAATGCCCTCAAATGTACAATCGCGGAAAAAAAGAGTATCCACCAGCATTATTCTGCGATCGTTCATTGGGTATTTAAAAAAGGTTCCGATCTTCGGAAAATAGCGTATACTGAAAGATTCTAAGGTTGAAAATTTCATAACAGGTCGTCTACATATTTAAAATTGCACTAACTGCAAAATTTTCAATGGCAACACTCTTTTTTGATGTCATAAATAAATTTCTCATGACAAAATACTCCAGGATATTAATTTTGGTTAATAAATAATTAATAGATTGGAAGATATTTGGCATTGTGTGTATATTTAAATTTGGTGTATATTAATATTTCGCATGTTTGTATATTTAAATTTTATAAAATAAACTGGTGTAATTATTATATTTAATAATGAAAATGTTTTCGAAATATATGACGCCCCCTTAAGCGCATCGTTGAAAGGCGACAATAGAAAATTCTATGTAACTTCAAAACTTCTCTTGCGAATATGTTGAAATTGTGTATAGTTTATCAAATGGCCATCTGCTTCGATTACTGTTAAAATTAATAAGTTATTATATTATTATTCAACAAAATTTTAACATCAATTTTATTAAAATATTTCATGTGATCAAAATTATTTTAAAACAATGGCATGGGCCTTAAAAGTCCTGAAAATTGGCGGAAATCAATAGTTTTCTCAATCGACTCAATTTCTTACTTAAGGGTAATGAATTTTATATTACCAAAATCAGTCAAATGACCATCTGCTTCGATTACTATTAATTTAATAGTGCTGCTATTCAAATTTATAAGTGCTACTATTCAAACATTTTTAACATCAATTTTGATAAAATATTTCATGTGCTCAAAATTATTTTAAAATAATTTAAAGGGCCTTAAAAGTCCCGAAAAGTGGCGAAAATCGGTAGCTTTTCAATCGACACAATTTCTTAAGAGTAATAAATTATTTTTTACCAAAATCAGTCCATAACGTCATGTCGCATATTCCTTTCAAAGTTGGCAGAAACCACTATGTGAAATTACTTCCATAAGTAATCTTTAGCTCCTAATCTACACTATAATCTTCACACACCAAAATGTGGATGAATTGCAGCAGACCGATGTATATGCATAACAAAAGGTTATTTAGGTCTGAAAAATCAAATTTATTTATTTTTTTAGGGTAACACATTGTAAAAATATGCTCCAAAACTGGAATAAGATTTGTTATTTCAGAACGTACACCAAAAACACAGAAGAAACAAAAATTACTCTTTAAGAAAATAATTCGAATATCAAAACCTCTTTATGTTTATTGGATTTCTTGCATAGCGTTTTACTCATTCTTCCAACTAGATGATACCTAAAAGGTTGATTATTAGAGAACGTAGGGCCCAATTTCGATTTTGACCGAGAAATAATCAAAAAGCATCTATAGTATCTTCTCAATATTTCTGTTACCATGAAATTGGGAGAATATATAGAAATGTTGGCTATCCGCGATTCTGGGCAATTGTAAAATCTCACATGGTTAACAACAGCAAAGTACTCGGTTGGTACTTAAGAGAAAAAACCCTATTTTGAAGTTATTCATGCCAAAGTTGTAAATATTAAAACGAGGAATACTGAAACTTCTCTCCGCGTTCCAGAAAACTTACTTAAAAGTATTGATTGACGCTGGGAACGATTTTGATACCTTTTTTGTCCATGCTAAAAAATATGATATTGATAATGACCCAGGATGACTGAAAACACATCAGAAAACTGGGCATTAGTCAAATTTTAAGGCAAGGCTGTCATTCCGAAAGAGAAAAATATCAGAAGTTTGAGGCCGCTGTAAATCAATCTTTAAGCTCCGAAGTATAAGGAAATTATTCCATTGAATGCTTCCTGTTAACTACTTCTCCACTTTCATGAGACGTTAGTGATAATGGATTCAAATCACTTATTTGGTCTGGTGTGGTACATGAATGGGACATGAAAAGACTCCCATTTTACACATACGCAATTAAGTGATGTTTCAAACTTATATCAGATGCAGAGTAGTCCTCAAGTCGGCCAGCTGACCGTATGCCCAAGGGCTAGTGGGCCCGAACCAAACTATCTTATGCGTAGATACGAAACTTTTATGAATTTAGAAATCTAACCAAGTTTATTTCCTATGTTCCCGAGACACAGAAACTTAGACGCAGAAGAAATAATAATAAATTGTAGTTGCCAGTAATAAAAATAAATGTTAAGTCATTGTAACAGCAAGTCAATATGGAAAATAGGAAGGCAGGATAATTAATCATTTTAAATATTCTGACTGCGAAAAATATTTAACGCATTCGTTTTTATCTTTTAACCAAAATGTTTGCTTTGAATTAGTTTAATTAATAAGTTTCACATACGGGAAGGTTGATTCGCACATAGACATCCTGAATTTTCTTCTTAATTGAAAAATAGCACTCACCAAACCATCAAAGACTTGTTTACTGGGAGCTTCTTTTTATGTAATTTTCCAGTGCCTGAAAATACGAAGGGTAAAGTTTATCAGAAGTCATTTGAAAAATTTGCCGAACTGAGGCCGAAAACGGTTTCTTCATGACAAAACTATTGTCTGCCTTACCCCAATTCTATCTATATATTAAATTTCCAAATATCATGTAGTGAGAAGAAGTAAAATGCCATGCAAAAAATTTAATAGACATAAAAGATGTGTTAATAGTCGAAGTGCTAATTTTTATAACTTTCTATATTCTCGGCAAGCGTTCTGAACTAACAAATAATATCCTAATTTTCGAGCTTCCCCTAAAAGGCAAACTTTTGCTGTTGCATTGAATCGACAAAATGATTTGTGAAGATTATGGGAATGATTAAGAACTTGAAATTGCATATTGAAGCAATTTCACATATTTTTTTAAATCAACTTTAAAAGGAATCTGCGATGGGAAGTAACGGACCTATTTTCATAAAATAATAGTTAATACACTTAAGAAGTTCAGTTCTAACATCTAATGCTATAATTACGAGATCAAGACAAATTTTAAAGTTTTAAAAATTAAAGAAAAACAGTCGATTTTCGCCACTTTTCAGGACATTGAAGATATCAATCAATTTAATTAATTTTTCCTCGTTTTATTTCTTAACAGTTAGCAATTTTTCTGCTGTAAAATGACTTGAAAAAAAGTTTAATCTTTTCGGCTCACCTTAGTATTCATGTAATTCGTTCCGAAGTAAGTTTCGACATATTTATTCACAGAGAAGATGTAATACAAAGCGAGAAAACACATTGTCACAACCAAACACGACCTTTCCCGAATTCACGACAGAAGGAGCGACATCAGAGGAGCAATGACGCTTGCCCTGAGTGCCGAAGACAGAGAAGCATCCGACCGCCGTGGCTAAGTTCAGTCTAGTGCAAAACAGTATGGCATAAAGACGTGTGCTCAAAACCTGGTCGCAAATGGAAGTGCGTGCTGTCATGCGCTATGAATGTGCGCGGGGGAATAGGAGTGGGAAGACAAAGACCTATCTGGGCGCCCCTCCACATCCACGTCTGCCACATCTGGCTTCTTTCACTAAACATTGAACACGAGCGCCCAATCATTTGATGGGACATGACGTTGTCTCCACAAACGCTCTGAAAGCGTCGTCGGATATCTAAAATACTAGTACCCCGCACACATTCATAGCGCATGACAGCACGCGCTTCCATTTGGAACCACGTTTTGAGCACACGTATTTCTGTCATATTGATTTGCAATAGACTGAACTCGGGTAAGGCGGTTTGCTGCTTCTCTGTCTTCTTCGGCACTCAGAGCATGCTCTGATGTCGTTCCTTCTGTCGTGAATTCGGGAAAGGTCGTGTTTGGTTATAACAATACGTTTTCTCGCTTTGTATTACATCTTCTCTGTGAATAAATGTGACGAAACTTACTTTCGGAACGTCCCCCGTACAGAATGCCTATTAGTTGAATATCTCGATTCTTAAAACCAGAGAACATCAAATGCCTTCGTCTTGACATGACGAAGACATGTAATATTCTATTATTTGTGTGACATCATTTGACACTGCTTTTGATTGACATACGTACACAAATAGACTAATGTAGAACAGGATGTCAATCTGGCTAAACTAAATTAACAGTGAAGGAGCAAAACAAACAGAAAAACTACGATTCTCTTCAAATATCACTGGAAATAGTGAAAATTCTTTATTACCGATAGAATGATAAATTAATTAATTTGATCTTTAAAAGATACATTGATTGTTCTTACCTGTTGTGAACATTCTTCTTCAAGTTGGCTCAGTTTCTGAGTTTCATCTAAATATAAAATTAAATATAATGAAAATCATAATGCGATTTTAAAATAGTTAAAATCCTCAAACAGTATTGAATTCTAAGTCTGCTATTCTAATTTTAGTCCCGTACCTATTTATTAGTCTTTTTATTTGTGAGTAAGAACAGCTGTAATATCTCCTCAATCAATTTTTTTAAATAATTTTAAGAGTATATGTTAAGTTTAGAGCCAAATGACTCGAAATTACTTAATTACATATATGGAATTTATATTTAATTTTACATTTTATTCTATTTTTTGTAATGGTATAAGTTCATCACCAAAAAGAAAAAAAAAGCAGCATTAACTGACGATGAAAGCTAGGAATTACTCATCGCAATAATCAATTAGTCATGCTTTCTTCAATAGCTTTTTAAATAAAAGGAACTCTGAAAAAATAAGCTTTGAGAGTAATCGGGATTTTTTTTGGATAATCCTGATAAGAAAGAATAAAAGAAGAAGGACTGAAGAAATAATGGAGCCTGGAGAAGCTACAGGTTTTGCGATGATATGAATAAATCGTGCGTAATCGTGCAATATGATTGATCGCTAAAAACTATTAATCAATCACTAGGCTGTGATGTCTTAGAAACCTAGGGTAGCGAAAATCATCAGCTAGAATAGTATCACTTCTAATTAATTTTATTTGAAATCACAAGAAGGTTCTTGGTTAAATATTGTTTAACAAAAATAAGATAATGAGTCTATGTACAGATCTTAGTTGAAAGGTAAGTCAGATAGCATAGACGTGTGTGTAATTAAAGGATGGTGTTGAGACAGCCTTTGCATTAATCAGCAAGTAGAAATTAAATTCACTCAGAGCATGGCTCTACTTAAAATCTATAGGGTAACGTTCATAAAGTCCTCATGAGCGTCCGCTCATTTTGAAATAAAATCGTGCAGTTCAGATACCAGAGCTACACTCTCAGTAAATAGCTAAGCAAAAGTGTACAGCTTCTTAACGATGGCATGCAGTCAACGACTCTTCTTCCAGCTTCACAACTGGTCGCACGGGACATAGTTACTTCGAAAAACCGCCCCGAAGATCCAACACTGGTACACGATCCTAAGATCGGAATCTGATCACGAGATGATCGAACGATCAAAGCAAAAAAGCATAATTTTTCTCCCCGGCATCATCTTAAATCCTGTCTTTTTCCCAGGAACAAAGTCCGCCCAACTCGTGAAGGTTGGCTAAGAATTCGATGACGTTCCTTTCCTCTCTCTTCCAGCGGCTGACTCATTTATGTAAGTCGATGACGTCCGCAAGTGAGGTGATTTCCTTTCACGTCTCTTCCCAGGCGAATGATTTATGGCTAGTGACGGTCTCGGCTATTAACAGTCTCGGCTATTAACGGTCTCGGCTATTAACAGTCTCGGCTATTAACGGTCTCGGCTATTAACAGTCTGGGCTATGAGTATTCTTGTCTCAGTTCAACTGAGAAGGGAAATCCATCCCTCCTTCTTGATTCGAAGCTCTGAAAAGGTATTGTGTGACTAGCGTCACTCGATACGTCGAAGGTCAACTATCAGGCAGGGATTGTAGAAAGCCCTTTTTGTGGATACTCCTTTGTTGAGATTTCAAACAGTCTGGATGGCTACTTGGCGAGACCAATTATAACAGCTGCCCTGGAATCTTCACAAGGCTTTATTCTGATCCTTTCTTCTTTTTATCTCGTGAAAAGGCCTTCCTTCTTCGAAAGCTTTCATTTTCCACACGAACTCAGAGAATTAAATGTCGAGGTTATTTTTATTTCGTGTTTTCCTCCATTACCGAGATTATTTTCGCCTACCCCAGGTAGTCCGTCGTAGACTCCACGATGTAAGCGTGCCACAGGCTGGGAACCTCTGTTCTAAGTTAATCGAAATATTGTTGTTTTAACTAACTTTTTGCTTTTTACTTTCTTAAGGTTGTTCAGAAACGGTTTTGACAAAATTAGAACGATGATAGTGCACAAGACGAACAAAAATGAAATGAAACGTGGGATCACAACTGATGCTAAAAGGGAGTCTCAAGGTGTGACGGGAAATAAATAAAAAAATTAATACAAACCAGAGGGAGTGGCCTCCCCAAAACTTTCTCGCATACGACTAACACGGATGGGGTGGAAAATATGCTCGCGCCAGAACACGAGCGGTATTCCCTAAGGTAGGGAAAACGCTCCAGCGTTCGCGACTTTTTTTGCATCGTAGAATGGCGAAAAAACCGAATATGCAAATTCAATGCCTTTTTTCCAACCGAATGAAACCAAAATTGGAGATAAATCTACAATTAGGGTTTCAAGACTACATACGAAATTCCGTTTTTCTAAGTCATTTCTTTTAGAAGATATCGTCAACAGAAGTATGCGATTATACAGACCGACTGACAGTCAATCCTTTGACGGATTCAATCCAAAATGTGATACGGACCTACATTCCTGATGATAAAACTGTGTACAAAATTTTATCCGTCTAGCTATTCAAGTTTTTGAGTTATAGTGTTCACATGAACTCGGACAGACAGACAGACTTACCGTTGACGAATTTTGTCCCAAATTTGATAGGAACCCACAAATTACGTGTCAAGATCACACACCAAAAGCGCATGTGCAGTTAAAACTTAATTAATACAAATACTCATATTTCCTTCATTTTTCAATTTATTTACTTCGAATTTCAATACAATGCAGTTCTAAAATATTGTCACGTATTCTCTAAGTTTCGTATAATTTGGTTAAAAACATTGCATGTTTTAAGCAAAAAACATGTGAAAAAATTTGAAATTTTTGAAAGAAACCTTTATATTTTCCCGAATTTTTTTTACGAAAATGCATGTAAATATTATGGACATCAAACGAAATCATTGTTGAAAGTTTCATCTCGTAATCAGCTTTTTGTTAAATGGGATTAGTCGAAATTCGTTTACTTCTTCTGGTCGCCCCCTAAATGCCGCAATGACGAGATGTTCACTGTAAAATGTGAGTTCCAACAATTGAATGCCGCACGGCTCTTCACAACTGATTTCAAACAATTATATCCATATTGACAAAAAATGTATCGTATCTCAAGAATTGTTCTAAACATTTGGACACCAGTGTACCTTCTTTGTCGCCATATGTTCACTATCTTACAAAGCTATATTTACAATAAATGTACAATACTACACAGAAAACGATGTAGAAATTTTACTTACAAACAAATGCAAACACTTTACAAAAATAATATGCTGAAGCAGGTGTGCTAAAATATTTCAGCGATGCAATGAAATTCAAGTGAAATAAAAATCATTATAAGACATTAATTTCCCCAAAAAAGCCATTTTTACTATCATAAACTTAACAATGGCAATAACACTTGTAGATGGAAGAAACATCTTGATGAATAAATGAGATTGGCATTTATCACGTCAATTTTCAGATTTTCTATATAAATACTCAAAAATAAACTTTACACGAATAACAGATAATATTGTTCAACTTTTTATAATATGAACCGTTTTGTAGAGTTACGGAGGAACTTTTCACGAAAAGAGAAAACAAGATGAGATGGAACTAAACAGGAAAAACAACTATCAACAAGAAACTAATAATTTTATTTCTCTCTCTCTTTTATTAATGTGAATTATTTTCACAAATCTTTGCTTGCATCTGCATTAACACTATGACAGTTAAATATCTGTTTTATCGCGGATGAACAAAATTAACCTTATATGTGTCTGTTTTTGTCATATTAATGAAAATGCAAATAAATACTTGCTTTTATCAACATTTACAAGATCAAAGTTGCACGTCTCGCCTTTACCAAAATAATTCAAACGTTTTAATGGCTCCAAACTTGTCATTGACTCTTCAGAACGTCGAAATCAGTAAAATAGCCTCAAAGTCGAAACGAATTTAAAAAAATAAAAAAAACATGTGCACCGTTTTTTATTCCTTGAAGAAACATTTATGCTAAATTCGAAGGAAATTGAACACCGCGTTTAGTCGTAATCGCATAAAAACTAATTTGCAGACAAACAAAGTGCTCAATGGTTGAGTTAAAACGAGGATATCGCTTCGCTATGTCTGTAAAAATTATTAAAATTATATTTAATTTTTTATTGTTAATTGCAAAAATTACATTTAGTCATGCACATATTTTTGATTCGCCTCTGTATCAAAATAAATACATGTTATACATTTTCTTTATTTTGCGTTTAGAGCGATCGACTGTTCGAAAAATACCCGCAGTTAAAAGGTTAATTCAAGTGTCGAAAACGCTTGCATGTGAAATAAGTAAGCAAAGATCAAATCTCGTGAGTTTTAAACTGGGATGAAACCGAGATATTGAAGTTGAATCCAATAATAAATGTTTGTACGTTTCGTGTTATTTAATATTTACTGACCATTTAGATTTCAGATATTTTAAATAGTTCTAGTTTGCTGGGGATTCGAATGCTGTTTAAAACTATTGTTCTCTAGAGAAATATAAATTTCTCATCTCAATTAGAACACGCTACTCTGTTGCTGTCAAAATTTTTGAAGATTTACATGCTGGAACTACATACTGCAGCAATTCTTAACATAATGTGAAACGGACACACAGCATATCTATAATTCAAAGCGCTTTCCTGCAAAGGGTCCTCTACTTACTAGTAATCGTATAAGATCAAACAGGGTTGCACTTAATATAGTATTATAAATTTATGAATTGCTTTGCCTACTGATATCGGTTAGACCAAATTTCAATATACATTCTTTAGACACTCATGCAGGAAACAGGATATAAATCCCATACTCACTGAAACTTACTTAAATCGTACACGAAGTGAAAGTGTCAAGTAATCATTTCTTCTTCGTCAAAATTTTGTAAAACGTTGCAGAGTCCATGCAGAATAAAAAGATTTAACAGCAATGCAATGCAGATTATTATCTTCATTTTAAGCTTTTTGTTTTGATTCTGACAGTACTAAAATGCTTGGCAGTGCACTTTTATATTAAGTTTCAAACAAAGGTGCTTCCTGGTTCGTGATAGATATACCAGTGATTTCATTGCTCACTAAGAAGAAACTGAGCGTGTTTCGACAATGTTAGTCATACAGTATTATCAAGAAAAAAATCCATTGTCGATTATTTTGAAAAGAATTCAAAGAAAACAAATATTTCTATATCATGAATGAGACAAGATAAATGATTTCGAATAAAAAAGTTTTTTTAAGGAAATCAGAGTTTATTTGAAAAATATTAAAATCATGTCCCGTAATACCGCAAGGAATATTTTTCTTTCTTTCGTTTCCGCCTTTTTCTGTTGCAGCCCCTTTTCAATAGAAAGGTTTCATTTGTTTTTAAAAATGACGAATTTATTTTGTTTTTATCTCTTACTATTTATATACAAATGAGCAATGTGTACAAAGAGAGTTGTACTTATGATACGGAAAGCTTCACAATTGCGTTTATGAATTAATACAAATGCTACAAATAAAGTTCGCTTTTTTATTCTTTTAAAGAATTTAATATGTTCTCGAACTTTACTGTAAGCTTATTTCAGCTTTTAAACACACAATGCATACATTAATTTTATTACTCTCATTCATTTTTGCGTTTTAAAAATAGATAAAATTTTTGTATCTGAATTAATAAAATGCTAAATTATATTTTAATTCCAAACTTCGTGATGAATGCCTTGTTATAACTTATCAGTATGCACGTCAGGGAGTACGAATATGGTGATCAGAATGCTATAGATTTGGAAAGAAAAAAAGATAGATTTGAATAGCTATAGATTTGAAAAGAAAATTGACTCTCAGAAATCAAACTAGATTCTCTCAAATTATTTTCTCACCGAGTTGTGCAAATTTAAGATGTTAAAATATTGGTTTTATCGCAAGATTGTGGTTCTCTATGTAAAAGAATGAATGGGTATTATTATTAAAATTCCGTTTTTTTAACAGATACAAAAATTAAAATGAAAATTTTACTCTTACATAGAGTGGCTTACAGTATATATAATTTATCTCCAAAAGAAAAATGCAAATGCACGAAAATATTATCAATTTATATAATGAGCTTATGACTATTTCACCTTTATAAAATATTATTCAATCAAAGTGATTGTCATGTTTAGAATTGTATAAAGTTTCAGGTCGACACACAATGTTAAAAGATGTTGTATTTATCTAAAGCAGTTATCAATCTGCAATTGAACAATTTTGTTTTACCAATTTGTAACTACAAGCTCTGTGATAGGAGACTTCTCGACGTTTTCGAAAAATGAATAGATGTAGCAAAATTTTAAACCAAGGAATCATGTCAATAGCTTCTTCAGTGACAACACCAATATTTTAGGAATGATTTACTAAATCACAGTAAAAATATATCATGATACATTAATTGAAGTATAGATCTTTTTCTTTTTAAAACCATATAAAAATATTTTATTGATTTGATCGATAATAAATGTTTTTAAACTATATTATATAAATTTTACTAACATTTACAAAGTTACAAGAAAAAATAAATTAATCGTCAGTTATTTTTTAAAAAAATCACTGTTCGGTTCAAAGAAAAAAAATTTCTATGTCACGAACGTAGGTAAGATAAATAATTTCAATTGAATATGAATTTTTACTAGGAATTAAAATACTATTCATTGCCTTTTTACTTTCTTGCATACGAAGTATACAAAGAGAAAGTATCGTAATCGTCAAAAAATTCGAACTCGAGATTTTGACTAAAATCCACGTTTTATACCTCCATGAGTCAGAAAAACACAATTTTGGAATTATGTCTGTCTGTCTGTGAGTATGTCTGTCTGTGAACATGGTAACTCGAAAACTATTAGAGCTACGGGGATGGAATTTGGTATGTGATCTTTATACACAATTTGTAGATTTCTATTAAATTTGAGACAAAATCCGTCCAAGTGAAATCTGTCTGTTCGCTGTTATGTGAACACTATAACTCAAAACCTTGAATAGCTAGATGGATAAAATTTGGTACTCAGTTTTATCATTATGAATGTAGGTCCGTATAAAATTTTGGACGACATCCGTCGAAGGGTTGATGGTTTGTCGGACTGTATAATCGCATACATGTAAAAATTATATCTCCTAAACCCTTTGGACTAGATAAATAAAAATTGGTTTGACGGTTGCTAACATTAATTATAGGTCTGTGCCTATATTTCGTTTCAAACGGTTAAAAAAGGCGTTCAAATAGCATAATTGATTTTTCTAATTCGATTCTCCATATGCATGCGTACTAGTAGCAATCTCTGTGCACGTGGAAGGATTACGACACTTTGTCCTTGAGCCTGCAAGAGTGGAAGTGTGTGATACATGCGTTTTATTCGGTACGCATCTCTTTGAATCTGATTCTTTACCTAAATATTTTGCAATCACTATAATCTACAATGAAAAACCTTCTGATATTCATAGGATTCTGGGTTACAATAGGTTGCATTTTTTTCCACTCGGGAGGAGGAGAAACAGCATCTTTTTGGGGAAGTATACGAGAAAGTTTAGGGGAGACCACTCCCACTGGTTTATGATGAGAAGGAAAACATGTGATGGATGGAATTTCTTCCTTGTTTCAATAGCCGCCTTGTTTCTTTGTTCACAATAGTTCCGATAGAACGGCTATGCAATATGTTTTTAAAATAATGAGTCCATATCTATTTTTGAATTCGATGGACAATTAGAATAAGGATAACAATAGAGTTGAAAATTTCCTGCCACGTGTGTAGGTAGAGATGAGGACCTAGAAAATGCAAATCAGTCTCGCCTTTTGCAAGAGGCATAAATGTATTTCATCAGGCAGTTTCCATTCGACATTAGGCGCGTTAGAGTAATTTTCAAGGTTGAAGATCCACCCAGGATCCGGCGTTAAAGGAATCACTAAAGGGCCTCGACTGAATCGCAGTGAAAACAACGTGCAAGAAAATTGCCGGAGATTGGTGAAAGCTACTTAGAGAAAGAATAAAAAGGTGATCATAAAATTTCTAGACGTAATGTAATTAATGTTCCAATCCTTCACCAAATTATTAGATGCAACTTTTCTTCTTCTTCTGCGGTATACTACTTTCAAAATTAATAAGAATAAAATAAAACAATTATTTTCATTTTGATATGGAAGACCACATCGCGAAACCGGCTAGAAATCTTAAACGCAAAACCTTAGAGTATAAGATACTACATAGAGAGAGCGCTCCTTTGAGAATAAAGTCACACGCGGGTGCCAAGATGCGTAACTTTGAGGGGAGAACCGAGTGTTCATGTTTACCATGGTTTGGCTGTCAATCATTAGTTTGGCGAGTTTTAAGCACTTGGCTGAACAATTACTAAAGGAAAAGTAACTTACTGTATATTAGTCCAGCGAAATAGTAGAAAATAGACACAAAAATTAGGGTAGAGTTAATTTTTTAATGTCTTGTTCGGGTTGGTACCCTGACTGATTTCCACAGTTTTATCAACAAAATTTTTTGCCGCCGGCCTTAGTTTTTGCCATAAAATTAAATGTTTGGGATAGAATTTATGTTGAATATCGGTTTTAAATCAGAGTAAAAAAAATCATATTTAAACAACTTAAGTCTTGGTTTTTATCAGTATTAATTAATTAATTATTGATAATATTATTAAATGGATTATATTATCATTAATCAAAGGATATATATTTAAGTAATGTTTTTATAAACTTGATGGTTTTAAGCTTGAAGGAAATAACAGTAAAGATAACCCGTTTCTGAAATAAGTTTCCAAATTGTTCCTTTTCGAAGCACTCTGCCACGAAATGTTTCGAACAAATTCTTGTACTGTTATTTGATGTGAAATTATCACATCGTAGTTGTTTTTCCCATAACTTTCTACGAAATACATCTTTGGGAAGGATGAAATTCAGTCATAAAAAATATACCAATGAAATTAAGACAGATATGTATGCTTCAATAAATTCTATTTTATGAGATAGTATATAATTTTGTTCTTATATATAACAACGCAAGCATGAATTAATTAGACTATTTTGAATCTCAAAACTAAATGTTAAACGCATTGACAGTAAATACAAACAAATATATTCATAACATGCAAAGGTTGCAAAAATAATGGACCTGAAGTCCATATTAAATAATTTTACTATTTTAATTTAATATGAAATATAACTCCTTCTGACATTTAAATACTCATCAGTTTCTTTTTTCTGAAGCATCCGATGGTGTTAATTATTCACATTCAACATTTAAACAACTGAAAATTGCATCTCATTATTTTATTCGCAATTCAAAGCCAATTTTGAAAACCATCCTTTGGTATTATTAATTAAAAGAGGTTAAAAATATGTTCAGTCACACATAAGATAAACTATCTAAAAATGAAACACATTAAACGCAAATTAAGATTGACATTGAAACATTTTTTAAAACATATATTAAAAAATGCGAAGATGAAATGTTTTTAAATAATTTGAAATCAATTAATGAAATAGTTTACAATTTCATTGATAGAAAGTATTATTTTATTTATTTAGATAAATAAAATAGTCATGCAAGATAAATAAAATATAGTCACCGCAGGCATTACGATGAAAACAAATGTAAGATTATGATTTTAAGATTATCAAACACCTTAAATGCAATTAATATACTATATAAATTTTTCTAAATTTAACTTTTATATTTTTCTGAAGAATTATAACATGCTGAATTGGTTTTTTCTTTATAAACAATCACTTATGAAGTTCGAATTACAAACTATGCTTATTTCAGAAAACCCGCCAATTTCAGAAAAGAAATAGCCAAACGGCGCCATTGTACAGAAATAAGCAAAACATTCGATTTAATTGCATTGGTGAGTGATAGAACAAATCTGTCAATTTAGGCTTTTTTGTATTTATTACTTTAGTTATAAATAACACTATTTCCAGAAAAAAAATCTTTACAAGCATTATACAAAGTAAAATAACAGTTATTTTACAGCATGAGCACTACACATTACGCATTCAAAATCATTTTAAAACAATTTTATGTATATTTATAAGAATAAAAATTATACAGATGACTAATCAATGAAATGTAAAATGACCCCCTTTGACAGATCTATCAGTACACCCATAAGCACAGCACGAAGCAACCATTTTTCATGAAAAGTGACAGCTCGACGCGCGGCAAGTAAGGTTTACTTCATAGGAATAATATTACGACGGAAGTTTCTAGCGATATTGGCAAACTCGTTTTTGCAACGTTCGCGTGCCTCAGTGTCGGAACACTTCTACAACCCTACAGGCTCTCTCTATCTTACTCTATGCGCAAAACTGGCTAGAAGTCTTCTTATGAAGTAAGCCTTAGAACATCCAAATTTACCCATTCGTTCTCAAGTTATATTTGATCACAACAAATTTAAATAGTTTCCACTACATAACTACAAAATAGCCCCTGCCTGTAATAAGCTTTTGTCATCCTGCCATACGAACTTCCTTTCTGGCTATTAAAACTTTAGCAAAATCAATATCACCTATAATAATTGTATCTCCTTTTTGGTTCTGCATTTTTTCCCCTTTCATCCATCTTATTTGCAATCATGGTGTTTCCGATGTATGTGGTTAAGGCAGCATCAGAGATTGAGCAAAAATTTCTTGCACTGGTATCACGTACACAAACCAATCTTCGATTTATCTATAAACAGTTGTAACTCTTCCAAACATTTAATGTACTCCATTATTTTGGTGAAAGCAGGATAAAAGCTTCTTGCTTTAAGAAGTCAGTTTTGATTCAAATTTAAAGTAATTAAAGTGATGAAATGAGATTATTTCACAGCTATTGGAATTTTTTACAACTTATTTGGACAATTAATTACTGTGAGTTTTTAATCTTTTTATCTTAATGTTACGTTTTAAACTGTCAAATAAAATTTTAAATTTTAACTTACAACTGCATTTATTTTTATAAACTTCTTTAACATTTTATCAAAATTTTAAGTTGTTATTGTGAATATGCAGTGTTGATGTATGTCTATTACCTGTAATCCTTATCTTTGATTCATTAATATTCATCTTCTAAATATGCGCATTTATGCTGTCTATAGATGGCGCTGCGTGTACCTTTTAAGTTTATGCTGTCCGAGAGTAAATTGAGTTGCTGTAGCGCACATCGGCGCGACGTTTTGTTTATTTGTGCGATTAGGCACTGCTAGCTCTTTGTTAGCGGCTAATTACTATACATGTTTATATTCTGCTAATATATGTTCTGTTGATTTCGTCCTTTGTGTGTGGTGTTTGTGAATGTCAAAAATAACGAAGAAAAGGGTAATCTTGTGCGCTTATTGAAAATACTACATACCTAACTAAGTGAGTGTACCGACGAGATATGTCTGCATGAGAAACAGATAAGTTTCTTTTTATCATTTTCTGTTCTTATTTAGTAAATATTATTTTTCTTTATGATGCTTTCAAGAGAAGAACATCTGATGAACTGTGTTTAGAATAACTAAGCTTGAACTGCGATTTAATCGCTGTTCAGTTTCGGTTTCTTTTCGCAAAAGCGTTGAACTCTGATCTTGTTTCACGATGATTAATGACGATTAGAAAGAACACATAACTCAGCTTAAAGTAGCAAGGGGAAGAGTTAAAGCTTCTTGACTACATTGGAAAATACTGCAGAAGGTTTAATGTAAAAGAATGACATTTTAATTAGTTTGCAGAGATTTGGAGAACTTATTAAATAGTTTGAAAAATTAGATTCGGAATTAAGCGTCAAAGATTCTGAAATCGTAGAATTTGAAGACAAGTATTTTTCTTTACAATTGAAACTTCAAAATAAAATTGATGCTCTTAATGTATCGTACTCTACTACTGTCGAGAGGCAGAATTCTTCGGATGTTGTACAAAGTGTGCAATGTAATTCGAATTTCCGATTGCTGAAACTTAACATACTGTTCAGCAACGGATTCCGAGACTACCACTTTTGAACGATTTTACACCGAAAAGGGATGTCAGGCAATGAGTCATATGAACGCATTTCCGGAGTTATTTGTTAGATCACGCTCAGTAAAATGTAAGCATCACACTTCAATTCTTCACTTTACCCCATTTTGATGAAAATAAATCCGACGGGCGCATGCGCAAAAGCTCGGAGGGTTTCCGAATCCGTTTCTAAACATTACCTTTATTTTCAGGAAAATTTGAGGACTGGATGAACTTTAAAGATTTATTTGTATCAACTGTACATTCTCAAACTTCATTGAGTAATAGTCAGGAGGGTAAGACTTAAGAACAAGGTGCGGTTTCTCGCGAAACTGGGAAATTGCGTCAACTATCCAAAAAGTCGCCAAATATCCGCCATCTTGAATGGTTTCAAGATGACGGCGATTCTAATGACAGCCATAGCAAAAAATGTAAATAGTAAATGAAATTGGAAATAGTACATAAAATTGCAAATACTATATAAAATTGTATGAAATTTAGCATGAATTTTCTGAAATTCTGGCAAAGTTTTAGGCTTGCCAACAAAATGAAGAAGGTTACCATATTTGGCGAGGGGAAAAAATTCAACTTGGCGGACCTCACGTTGTTCTTAAGTCGAGCCGTCAGGAGTTTCAATATTTGAAAGATTTCGTTCTGATGATCCCGCTTCTCTGATAAAGCACATACCATTGTCTAATAATTCATATGAAGAAGCATGGAGAAAAGTAATGGACATGCATGATAAAAAGAATCAAATTTTTCCTGCATAATCAAAATATTTTTCGATCAAAAAAGTGTTTCTCAAGCCAATATAACGAATTTAAGAAATTTAGTTGAAACTTGTGATGAGGTTCTGAGAGGTTTAAAGAAGCAACTAGCAGAGATGCATGGTTAATTCAATTGCTATTACAAAAATTGGACCCTGAAACCAGAAGGCTTTGGTCGGTTAAAACTACAGACATAGAATTTCCTACTTGGAAAGAATTCTTAAAATTTTTAAATGTCAGATGTTCATTGATGATTTATGATGAATCTGATGCTAAATTACCTACTAAGTCTAATTTTGTTGCTTGTAAAACTACTCAGGGAAATAAAACTGATAAAAATTGTATAAAATGTTCAGGAATACAAGAACTGTTTAAGTGCAGTAAATTTAAAAATATAGATTTAAATACCCGGAAGAATTTTTTAGAACGTAACTATCTTTGCTCTTCGTGTTTGAATTCTCATAAATATAAAGATTGCCCAAATAATCATTTAAAATGCTCCATATGTCAAGAAAGCATAATTCACTGTTGCATGAAGATATTAAAAGCAATATCGCATGTGTTTCAGATCACACAAATATGATTTTCTACATTACAACAAACACGTGTTTCTCTGCTGTAATCTCTATCTCTACTAATAATAAAGGAGAATGTGTGAGTATTTGTCTTGGCTCTCTACAGGACAGACCGCTGAACCTAGAGCTACGGCATTTGGGCCCGAACATTCTTTGGAGGGTGGTAATGTGCATCTTGGAGCCGTTTTTTGAAATTTTAATTATAGTTTTAATTAATGAAATGTTAAGCGAAATTTTAGAGTTTTCCTTAATAACTTCCGAAAATATTACAGCACTAAAATACATTTACACCATATGTTCTTGCATGTCTATTATTTTTAATCTTTACTTCTTATATATATTCATATACTAAGTATCTAAATGAATGCTGCTTATAGATGACGCTGTGTATACCTTTTAAGGATATGCAAGATGCAAGGCAGTCCAAGAGATCAGTTCAGTTGCTGTATCGTACTTCGACGCAACGTTTTGTTTCTGTGCAATTAGGCACAGCTCGCTCTTTGTCAGCGGCGAATTACTAAATATGTTTATAAACTACTAATATGTATTCTGTTGTGATCGTCTATTGTGTGTGAACGTCAAAAATAAAGTAGAAAAGGACAACCCTGTGAGCTTATAGAAAATACCACACACCTAAATACAACATCTGAAAGAGCAAAAAAATTAACTTTTCAACGATATCAATGAAGTTGCTGTAAAACATTTTCTCTAAATTTAATGACCTTTTAAAAATATTTTTGGCATAATTTTCAACAATACTTTGCATTGATGCAACGCAATTCAAACCGTTTCCATTGTTTAAACAAATATTTAATTGCGTCTTTCTCTTTCATTGTTGCAAGCTAAGGTACTATCCTAATATGATTTGCTGTTATATTTTATTTCATCAAAAGTTTTGTAGAATCTGTAAACCAATCTCTCTGAGATATTAAGTATATGAAGAAATATATAGAGTAGGCTGAAGGATTATGGCTGCTAGTTTTCATTCCTTTTTTCGGCATAGCCCCAGCTAACGTACTGCTAGCCATGAAATATACTGCTTCATTTTAATGTTGAAATCAAATCCAAATTTTGCACGAGGAATAATAAAGCGAAGATGGCGCTGACAACTTGCAATTATATGTTACATGACATGGTCAGTTATATAACTCCATTAGGGACATTTATGCAGACAATGAACAGAACAGGTGCAAGTCACTAAAATAACATGGGGTAATTATCTACCACAATCGGAAATATAAAATTACGTTGCTAAGAGAATCATGAATATAAAATGATGCAAAATTCAACTGAAATCATATTCCCGGCGACCACGCTGGTCGCCGAAGTCGGCTAGTCTATAATATAAACAGGAAATACATGTTTCTGTCATAAGAATTCCTTCTAAGCAGCCAATAGTAGTGACATGAACTTTTCTCGTCACATTCTGGGATCCATTTCTAGGTCAAATGTGCTATTTTCAACTTTCAGAATTAACCCTTTACAGTTCACTACATGTTTCGTTTTGAAAATTACGAAATTTATTTCAAAAATGAGTATTAGACATACAGTAGATCATAAATAAGTCAAAGAAAAAAATTTGGCATTTTTTATTTTCAAGAAAAATTTGTGACTGAAACCAATGAACGGTAACGGGGTATTTTTCTTCAGAATAAGTTGCATCAAAATGCAGTTTAAACTATGTTTTTAATTTATAAACATACGTGAGTATTCATGATATTCAACATTCATAAAATTAAACATTACTTTTGAAGATTCGATTTAAAAAATATCAGTTTGTGCAAGAACACTCATCATTCTGTTTCTCTTAGAGATCGAAAGCAAGTTAATTCTTGCAATGCAGATATATTTGTGAATAATAACCATACTGAACTGGAATTTTTACATAAGTTGGCCTATATATCTGGCTCTTAATATGAATGAAAAATTACGAATTAGTACTACGTGTCGAGCATACGCAGTAAAAAGATGCTCAATGTGTGGTTAAAATGCTAAACCAATGAACGTTAAAGAGTTAATCCAATCATCATTTTTGGCTTAGTTTTTTAACTTTTGAAATAATTACTGCACGAAGTGAGTTTTCTTACCAGTTAAGGAGAAAAACATTATCTCTTTATTCATATCAATTTTAATTTCCGTACAGTTTTTCTCCGATGTTAAGGAACAACTCAAAATTTATTTTCCATCCATTTCAAATCCATCCTTTTTATTGTTTGATGAAATCTTGGCAATTGAATGCTTCTTGAATGCATTTTAGTCATATACACTAGATAATTATCCGGCGTTTGCCGGACATTTTCTTATCAAAACCTTGTGGATGGAGAGGAAAAGGAAAATTTTAATAAGTATGGCAGAATTTCATTAATATTTTCATTGATAGAATGTTATTTAAAATTTAATAAAATAATTTACAAATTATAAGATGAATGATTTTATTTAATTTAATGTGATAATGTTTAAATAAGACGGTATATACAAACAAAAGGTACATTAACATGAAAACATGGCAATGGTTGTGAGTGTCAGAAAGCAAAGTGATATCATTTCGTGATGAAAAAATAATTAGAGATGGAAGGAGATTGAGAAATAAATGTAACTAACTAATTATTGCAATCCTTGTTTGTAAACTACATTCCTAGTTTCCCCATCAGGTGCAAAAATAAATGTATTTTTTGGGGAATCTACTCTTGAATATGCAACATAAAGTTGCCCATGTGAAAAACATGATGATCTTAAATCAACTCCGCAATAACGAATAGCCTGGTCGTGTGACTTATTGATTGTGATGGAAAACGGAAGTCTCACTGGGAGCTGTAGTCTCTTGAAATTAAATGGGAGATCCGTCGGAATAAGAGGTATCTGTGGATTAAAGACTGCTTCACCTTTTCTCTTTCCTGTCAAGATAGTAGCTTCTATCACATTGGGCAACGTTTTCTTCACACAAAGCCTTGTTCCATTGCATAGTTTCGGTGGATCTAGGTTTCATAATAATACAATATGACACCAAGTTTTAAGTGTAAGACGATGTGGTGGTAATACAGCTGGATCGTGGGAATTCAGAAATTCTGGTGGGAAATTGACTGTCTCATCTGCATCCAAAAGAGTATCAGAAGATCTGTACTCAGTAAATGCCCCTGATATCATGGCAAGTATTCTACTCTTTATTTCATGGACGCCTTCATTTTTAGGAGCAAGATTAATTCTCTCGCACAACCAGTTTATGCCAGCAATGTTTTGTTAAATATTAAAGTATATTGCATCGATTAGATTTTCAATGGACTATACCAAATTATAAAACTCGGGAAAAATTTTATTTTGACGGAAGATTGAACTTATAGTCTATTCTCTCCGATTTCCAGAAGTTTTTTGAAAAAGTTGAGCATTTTCATCTCCCAATAATACTCTTTTTTTCTTTTAAAGCAATTTTTCTTACTTTTTTCCACAAAACTGAATTCTTTAAGCGTGCATATATTTCATCAGCTGGTGTTGATTTTGGAACGACTGGCAGAGTTTGCCGAATGTCTCCACAGAGGAGAACCAGTGTTCCTCCCATAAGTTTAGTATTTCCTCTTAAGTCTTTAAGATTCATGTCAAGAGCTTCAAGGGCTTTCTTGTGGGCCATAGTATATTCATCTCAGCCGATTAATTCAGATACTTTAAACTCCTGTACCTGTCCACTTGATTTTTTATGTTACAGGAAGGATTTTGTTGCCTGGCTATATCTAGTGGTAACTTTAGAGATGAATGGGCTGCCCTTCCTCAATGAATAAAGGTAACTGCAATGTCTGAAGAGGAGATGGCAAGAGCAACTTCTCCTCGAGCCCGAATTTCTGCCAGAATTAGATTAATCAAGAAAGTTTTACCTGTACCCTCGGGGGCATCAAGGAAAATGATTCCTCTCTGCTGTTTTGTGATATTATCCAATATCGTTTGGTATCCCTTTCTCTGGTCTTGATTTAGAACTGGTTTCTTCTATGCCACATATGCACACAGCTCATCGATGTTGTATTACTTTTCTCTCACGAAGTCTGCGTTCGGCATATTTTGTGGATCTTGTAATGGCGCTTGAAGGTCCAATTGAACTAGTGTCTTATTGATCAAGGCCATGCGTTTTTATGAAGAATTATTAATGCCTTATTTAAAATACCAGGGCAAAAGGCAATTTCTAATGTTGGGTTTTCACTGCGAACTTTGGCAAGTATATCCTCTCTCATTGATTCCTTATACTTCTCCTATAAAGAGTTAGGATTTGATGGGCTGCATGTAGTTAGTATTATAGCAAATAGATTTCTGATTTGATCTGGGAAGGAGATTAACTCTGCCTATCTCAGTGTACTATCCCACTGCTGATATTCTTCAAGTAATCCCAGTTTCTGACAGGCTTCTCTATATGTTTGGCATACCTCACCATTTATTCATTTCAGATCTGCGAAAGAAGTTCGTCTAAGAATCGTGTGTAGAAGCATTCTAAAAAAGCATTCCGCGTTATTAGGGTGAATTGTATACACTCGACCCAAGGAGTCACTTGCAACTATGCTATGTCCAGGAATGGGTTGTCCAATTTTCCTTCTACAAAAAACTTCCCTCGAAGAATTCCATGTATAGTATCGAGGAATCTTTGCATAAAGCAATGTCCTTGCAAATGGATCTTTTGGAATAACTGGAAGAATGTTGGCAGAGTTGTATTTGGTGGCTGATCAACTATTCTAGGGGCACTCTCTTTTGTGAAAAAACCCTTTGACCTTTTTTTAAATGAAAGCTGAGTCCTTTTGTAATTAACCTATGTTGCTGTTACAATAAAATATTAAAAAAATAAATATAGTCCATTTAGTTACTGAGCTATAGAGACACTCTATATGATTGCATTCTGTTAAACTTAGAGACCAGCTGAATATTTTGAACGCCTTTGAATGCTCTTTTTAGCAATTTATAACAATTAAAAAAGAACAATTAATAGTAAAAATAATGACAGAATCGTAGAATGAAAACACTCTATTATTTCTCAACATTTATTTTCGTTATTCTTAAGGGAAATTACATCTATGCAATGTGTGAAGAAAAAAGTCAATTTTCTTCATCGAAAAAGATTTTTCCAGATGCTCATCAACCAAACATGGTCTGTCCTCCAGGTTTTTTCATCATCTCTTCATTTTTTTTACATTCTTCACTCTCCGTGATTTCCTTGGCGTAGACACCAAACTTCTTCTGAAATATGAATTAGGAAAGTTTAAATAACAGCTTATATAACTATATATGTTTTAAAACTGTTTTCCGTGGGAATAACTTTTGCGCGAATTATGATGTAGAGAAACCTATCTACAGAAGTAACAATTCGAAAATTGGCCGCTGTACAGGAATTCACGTTTGAAAGTGCAAAATATATATTTACAAAAACTCTAATTCTTTATTTCTGATAAAGAAAATTTTAAGATTCATATAAAAATCGTACTTCATTCGAAAATTCCTGATTAATTTTTGTTGTAGTTGTTGAAAAAAGATACAATTGGTATTTGCTTGGATCTTTCAACTTTACCGGTGGTAAATGTTTTAAAATTCGTTTTTTTTGTTTTTAACTGGGAAGATAAATTCCGTATTGTTTTGATCCGCAGTTCTTTATGAATAGTCAATAACGTCATGTATTTTTCATAAAGTCCTGGAGCGAAATATTTCACTTGCTGATGGTCGCCACCCATATGGGTCGCTTCTTTGTTAGAGTCGGAATACAGGCGAGAAAGGCACAAATGAATTCTTGAATGCCCAACACCTGTAAAGGCCAAATTTTGCTTTTCTCTTCACATTTTGAAACGAGCCTTGTTGAGCCGTGTTTTCGAGTATATGAATTCAAAGTCAGAAAAACGAAGGAAACGTTTATAAATTAAATTGAACGGGCCGAGAACCTCGCAGCTCAGAGGGGTTTGAGTGGCCGCTATCAGAGTTTATTTTGAGGGCCAAAAATTCCGTTCAGACCGTTGAGATTTCATTTTTAATTTACAAATATTGATTTCAATTGTTTAATATTCCACTATCAGCATAATTTTTCTCATTAATTGTGTTCTTTTCGAAGTAAATCAACCAGTTTGCTTACATTTTTTTCTTTAAAGTAATGATTTAATTTTTTTGGAGCATACTTTATTCTTCTTATAAAATATATAATAAAAGGCATATTAATCCCTGCCACTGTATTTTCATCTCCTCTAAATGTTTATAACGTATTAAGATATTTTTTTTTTAAAGTTTGTGTTCGCTGAGGAGGGTCACAAAAAAACTGAAAACTCTATTGTGAAAAATTAGTTATAAGAGAAAAGTGATATCTAACACTATAAAAACACAAAATTATTAATTATATTTGTACAACAAATTCAATTAATACACAGTGGAAGTAATATGCTTACTATTAAATAGTCGAATTCCTTGCAAAGTTCTGAGGAACGGTCCATACAAACTACCTGAAATTAATGAAATCGAATATTTATTTATTTAAAGAAAAGCACACTACAGAGAAAACTCCATTTACAGAGTGCTGAAAAACACACAAAGAACAAAAGTCACAATGAGTAAATAAAAAATAAAAAAATATTTATGAAAACGTATATATAATTAAAAACTAAAACACATAATCACAAAACTTGGAGACACACTGTGACACCAAAACCCGTATTTAAAAAAAAATTAAAGTTCATTTCCAAAAGGCATGGGTCAAAAAGTCGCAACATAAAAATAAATCAAACGCGGCGCCAAAAAACTGGTCGAATACATAAGAACACGGAAAATCAAATAGCATAAATATTTAAAATGTTGTAGAAAGGCAAAATAAAATATATCATGTATTTAAAAGATGCAAACATTTCGACTTAAAATCACCAAGAGACGTATTAAAAATGTCAAGTTCATCAGAGAACGTGTTAAAAATTTTATAAAACCTATATAACGAGAACCTGTTAATATAATTAAATTTTGAATATAAATTTGGAAAGGAACTCTGGTTTATTCTTTCTATCTGTAAATAAGTACTTTCAAAACATTAAATTAAATTCGAATTTATTGTCGTCTCAATAAATGAATATCCTTTATCTTCAAATTTTCCCATATTGAAATGAGAAACATAAATAAAGACTTTTCAGATATATCAGGAATATTTCGTAATTATTTAAGACGACACCTGCCACTTTGCTTGAATGAGGAAAATTCCAACAAACTCGAAGCACACCGACTTTCTAGTGTAAATAAACATGTGTAAGGTAATCCCCTGTAGGATATTTTGGATAGAATCATATTTCAATGTTCTATCACTATTTCTTGATAAGACAACATTCTAAATTTGGGAATGTATGTTCATTCATTTCCAAATTTATGTACCCTTGTCATTTCCTTAGAATATCAATAAAAAACTCAAAACTATGAGTCAGGATTCACAGAGCTTTTCCAATATGTGCCGAATTGGTTGAACGTTTTCTTCCGAAACATTGCCATCTAATTCATGAAGAGAGTAGTTAAATTTTTATCGAATGAAATAAACAAACCGTCTAAAGTCTAAGTAGGTTACAACTTGTGAAGTGTAAGTTAATAAAAATTTTAATACTTTTTTTAAACGAATTCATTATTTTAAACATAAAAATTTCCTTAATAATTTATATTTGTAATCATTTTGTTTAATATAAAAAGCTAGTAATATAATAGCCAAGAATGCTTTTGATGTGTGAAGTTTCAGGAAAAAAGTATTTTCCAGTTTTCAAATTGAAATATTGCTGTTAGGTTAAGCACAATTGGATTTGCCATATTCGTTTAGATAAAAGACAAGAGTGTTGATAGATCTGAGCATATTAAAACCTGAGGTTGCTGAAGATCTTGTGCACAGTAGTCGGACAAATTTGGAAACAGTTAAATAAAATAAATTTTCAGGCAATCCAATAGTTACTGTATTTTTCAAGAATCGTTTTCTAAGTCCACCTGAGGAAAACATATAAAAAATGAAACTCGTGTAGATCCTGATTTATATTTTGGCAGGAGGAAGAAGAATTTCAACTCTCACTTCCAGACGACTGCTTTCACGTTCAAGGCCAGCAGGTAGGAGACCACAATGTGCTTTTCACTTTAAATCCAAATTCAAAAGAGTGACCCGTTAAATTGGGTTAGATAATAAGTCCTTTAGATCAAGAATGGCAATCTAAGAACTATACAAAGGCGTATAGTTTGTAGATTAGCGATGTATTTGGCTAAGCGGAGAGAACAAAGAGCTAGATATTATCAATACAACATTCATTGAAAAACCTATTTTTTTTCACAGAAACACGTTTACTGACCTCAGGGCCAGATTGCGAAATGAACAAAATAGGCAACAACCTGGGTCCCTGCAACTTTGGGGACTTCGAAATTTATTTTTGCTCTATTTTTAGAAAAATTTAATTTACTAGGACTCTGTGAGTACTAGATTTTTTTCAAACTGAATAAAGTTTCTTTTAAATCGTAGAGCATTATTATAAAAAAAATTCTTAACAATTATCTTCTACAAGATTCATATTTTGTATTTTTACAAATCTAAAATAAATATGCTGCTGTATATTTTAAAAAAAAGTCCGATCTTTCAATAAAATAAAATGTAAGATTGTGATAAAAATTTTGTAATCTGTTTACTATTATTTAAAAATTTTAATTTTTTATCTTCTTTATACTCGAGATACTTAAAAGCACTCGAATATGACTTGTAATTAAATGTTTTGTTTATTCAGCTTGGAAAAATTGGAACTACTCAAAACCGCTTGTGTATAGATTAAATAAGAAACAATAAAAAATGATTTTTTTTATGTTAGGGAAAGGTGGTGAGGAGACTTTAATTGTCCAAGGATCCACAGAGTTCTTAATCCGGCCCTGACTGCCCCAGAAGAGTGAAGGCATTGTTCCAGATTTTTACGATTATTGTTCAATGAGCTATATTGGGCAGTATCGTAATAGTATTGTAGAACACCCATAGCTACTTGAAAAGTGCGGGATAACACCGGTTGGATACCGCATTCAATACGAAGAATTTTCTGCAGGTGATGCAATCTTGATCAATATACAAAACCCTATGTACGCTCCGAAAAGGATGGATTCATACTGAAGTTTGAAAATGCTCAGCCACGTTGAAACAGGCTTTCTGATCGTTACTTTCTTATGACCGCATAAAAAGACTGATTTCTTTTTTCGCTTTTGCAACCATCTGGACTATCTTGACAGTAAAACTTCCGCACTAAATTCTCCTAAAAGATTTTCGAAAGAGATGCATAGAAAGGAATGGTTTTCTGTGCTTATTCCAATGATTTCAACAATTTCTTTCTAAATTACGGTATCCCATTCCAGGCATTCATAACCACTGTGAAAGAATATATCTCATGCTAAGATTAGTCCAATAATTTTAGCAATATGTAAGGTTATTAATTTTGTTAGACAAAGGAAGGCTTTAAAAATTCAATGCATGTAGTATAATTAACACAGTGGGTTCAAATAATGAAATTTACAATAAAAAAATAAAAAGAATGTATATTACGAATTTGCAAAAATATATTAGAAGAAATTATTCTTAACGAAAGGTCCTTTTTTACTTTCTCGTATACAAAGTATACAAAGAGAAAGTATTGTACTCGTCAAAAAATTTGAACTCGAGATTTTGACAAATCTCCACTTAGAAAATATACGAAAAAGTTTAGGGGAGATCATTTCTCCTGGTTTACTTTTGAATTCCTTTCAAAAATTGTTCTGCTTTTATATAAATCTTATATTTTGATTACCTAACATTTATGTTATTTTATGGAATATAAATTTCTTGGCTATATATATAATTTGATGATTTAACAGAAATTTATATAACTGGTATCAATATTAAGAATGATACTCACCATGCAGTGCTCACCTCCTATGGCGACCATTTCGTTGAATCCTTTTTTTCTGAAAGAAATGGAACAAATAAACATGCCGTACCTACAGAAAGCATCTTAAATTAACTGAAAATGTATTAGAAAAATGTGTTTCATTGAACAGAAATTATCCATATTTTAGTCAAGCAGCAACATTTCTTATTATTCCAGGAAAACTGTAATTTTTCCTCCAATTAATTCGCAGAAAGCTGAAAACTGTTCCAATCTCTTTATTTACATGTGAAAAGAGTTATTTGAAATTTTCTACAATTTTTAGATGGTTCTTCAGGTGGGGGTCCCGAAATCCCCAAATTTTTGGCAATTTTTCCGTTTTTCGACGATAACTCACAAATGACACATTTATCAAAACTTTCTCCAGCACAAAAGTTAAATTGCATAAAATTCTGCGACGAATGGTACCTCTATTTTGAAATTAGGTAAAGTAGTGTGGGCACAATGCGAGTTCAAAAAACGTCTAATTTTAACATTTGTTTTGCAAAAGTTGCATATTTTGGTTTTTATACCCTATTTTTTAAATTTAAAATGCTTTATGTATAAAATACCACTATTTAGAAAATGGGACGATATGAACTATTAGACCTGATTATCTTTGAACACAGCTACAACGATTTTCACCAAACTTTGCTTAATTTCACTTACCAGCTTGCGAACGAATTTTCTCCCTAATGCTTAATTTCACTTACCAGCTTGCGAACGAATTTTCTCCCTAAATAATGTACCAACCTCAGCGAATCAATGAATTTGAAAATATCAATTCATTTTATTAAGTACTTACGTTATTTATTAAAATTATAAAATATGAAGCATAAAATAAGAAAATGGTTTCAATTTACAAATTATCAGTTTTTCGGAAGAAAAAAAATCCTACACCCTATTATAGCACTTGGCACTTTTTGATCTGAAAGTTCTTCAACGGCTTCATCATCAGAAATAATTGCATCATCATCCAAGTTTGGTCTATTTTTAATGTCTTCTAGTACAATGGTGCAAGACGCAACCATGCAGTTGAATCAAATCGGAAAACATTGGATTCTTTCATTCCTACAACCACAAATATTCCTATATCCCTTTTTGCAGGCTTTACTGTTAAGCAGTTCTTGTCGGGCTTGTAGGGCTGTTGTAGGGGGCAACCCATTCTTTGTTGACTCCCAAACCCCATTTAATCGGGTCTAGCAGTCCACAAATAAACAGTCCACAAATTAACCTGGAGAAAAGACCTCCATGAATGTAATGGAGCAGCTTCTTTAGTAGGAGGAAGAGTAGCCAAGTTGAAATTGTTTTGTGTTAGGGATTTTGTAAATATTGTGAAGCGAATCTTATTTAGTGAATTTGATTGAAGGGAGGATCGATACAAACGAACAAATGATTTTCTCATCAGCAGCACCTACTTCAAAAGCAACATGATGGTTTGTAAATTCTTCGACAGACATTTGTATCCCTGAATCGTTATCAAGAAGCTTGGCGAAGTTCATTTTCCCTTGTCTGTAAATGGCCGACGTCGAGTCGCATCCACTGAAAGCGTGTAGAAATAATTTATATTGTCTTTCAGTTTCTTTGACATTTTGAAGTGTGTTGGGGAATAGAAGAGAGTCTCTGTTTTCCTTCTCCAGGTTTCACCAAAGACAATCAATTACTATCAGGAGGTAAAGAAGTAAGGATATTTAAAAGCTCTATGTCTTCTACTATAATCACACAATCAGATTGACGAGCACCTTCCACACTCTTACAGACGATTGTTGCGTCAGCATCCTCTACAGCTTGCTCAACAGTGATATTTTCATCAACAAATTTTTTCTTCTGCGGAAGAGCTCAGCAGATTTCGTACTCTTTTCTTTCGGTTCATCTGGATATCCATCAAACACTGCGATTCATCGTGCGCCAAAATGTACATATTGCACGTATTTAGTAAGCATTGAGGAGAACTTCTCTCTCAACTGCCAAGCCACTTGGTGAAGAAGAAACCTCCATCAATTACATAAAAAGTATTTTCAATGTCTGACGGAGTGTTCATTGGATTATCCCGTCAGCACTGGGACAAAACATTTTTTTGCATAAAAAAGGGGGTTATTCTTAAATGATCGTTCTAATACATATGGTACCTTTCAAAGTCAAGGTCATGAACAAATTGGTCAAAAGAAATTTCTTTTGCGTTCAGAAAATCGGGTTTAATTACTGCAATAATGCCAGATGGGAGGAATTTTACCCGCGCGTGTGCTCGTGTCTCATTTTAGTCCAGAGAGTTTTTAGAGAGCGAAGTAGGGGGACGAAATGAGTGCTTATGAAAGCGAAAAAGAATTTAAGGTCGGTGTGAAGAGATTAGCCGGAGAAAGAACGAGAATACCTTCTTCAAGGAAAAATTCCGAAAAGAGGATCCGGACGTCTCGATAGGTGTCCCAGAAAGGATGGGAGAAAAAAACATCAGCGTCCTGTTCAGAGGGCAATAAACTAATCTGTAAAAGGCATGTTATCATATTTTCTGAATATTGTTCAAACGATAAGCAGATGGAATGCCTAAAATGTGGCTGAGTTATATTTTTATAAAAAAATAGTGCATATATTATGTAATAATTATTAGAATTATATTTATTATTTTTGTAGTAATATTAGATATCGTTTGCTCAAAAAATTTCAATACGAAGAATATTAAATATGTGTTTCTAAATATTGATACACCTATTAAAAGTACTTTAAAATAGTCAGTTTAATTTTTTTTATTTATTTTATCGAAAAATTCGACAGTCGAAACTTTTATGTGTACATTTTTCCGCAAAAATACATGTCCAATTAAAACTCGATTTTCGGAAATAAACATCAAAAAGTTTCTCGTTAAATTGTTTTTAACGCTTCAGATTGGTTCATAACTCAATATAAAAGTTTTATTTTAGCCTAATCATATATCACCAGCTTATTATTCAACTAACAATAATGGGGTAAAATTTGTCGCACGCATGTACTAACGTAGCAGAAAGGAGCACGTTTGCTGACGGGTTCAACAGAACGGAGTAAACAAATTTTTGAGATTTCTTTGTTCATCAAATAAAGGTGATGTGTAAGGAGCCAATTCAAAATTAAAATAGTTTTTTAATTCTGATTCTGTTTTCCAATGAAATGATAATCTCCTGAAAATGGTTATGGATGTATTGGCACCACTTCGACATGCAACTTTGCACTACTGGTAAATCCTCACATCGGTATAGCTTTGTTTATCCGGGAGAATTTCACTTGTCCGAAATTACTCCCAGCAATGCTTTCCAGACTACAATGTCCAATTCGGTCTGGCAGATGACAATTTATTTTTTCATCCCCGATCACTCCTGTAGACAGTGACATTACATACCCGTACCATATCGAAATAGCGGTAATTTTCAGATGATGCATTTTACATCAGGAAAACGACATAAAAAATTCCAAATTATACTACTTTTGTAAAAAAATACTAAATATTGACGTTTTTCGAACTCGCATTGTGTCTAAACTACTTTACCTCATTTCCATTTTACGCAGAATTTTATGCACTTTAACTTTTGCTTTGGCGAAAGTTTTGAGAAATATGTCATTTCTGAGTTATTGTCGGAAAACGTTAAAATGGCCGAAAATTTGGGGGATTTCGGTACCCCCACCTGAAGAACCTTCTGAAAATTGGAGAAAACTTCAAATAACTCTTTTCACATGTAAATAAAGAGATTAAAACAGTTTCCAGCTTTCCACTAATTAATTGGAGGCATGCCCATTTTTTGGTCTTAGTTTCCCGGCCGATATAACCTCCTCAGTTCAGAAGTATCACATGTGATACTCATGTTTCTGA